>OX381712.1:13043629-13082149 GCA_947462335.1 Harmothoe impar
GGGTACCAGCATGTCCCTGGAAGTAGGTGTTACCCAGGGACAAGGTACCAGTCAGGGGTGCCTTATCAGTGTGTTTGACCGCAACCAGCGAAGTTTTAAATGGTGGACCCACTGGGTATGAGGCTAGACTCCTATAGGACAATGCGGCCCTTTACAGTGTAAAACCCTTTAAGGATGGATGTCGCTATAACTTATAAGATGACATTTGTCATCATGATGCACCAATGCAGCCCCCGGCGAGTAACTCGCATCATGCCGACCCTACGTGCTTCTCAACCTTGTATGGTTGTCATGATGCATGAATGCAGCACTGGCGAGTCACTCACCAGGGATGCATTCATGCATCATGACAACTAAGGCCCTGATGCACTAATGCATGATGCGGCCCTTACAGTGTTAAAGGGCCCGTGTGGCAGCAGACATGTTGTGTGTGTGTGTGGGGGGGGGGGGGGGGGGGGGGGGTGGTAACGGCCCTGTCCTGCAGCCATGTGGTGCTGGCACGCTGCCAACTAAGGTGCTGAGCATCAATGAAGTGTGCTGCCACTTGGCGCCCTGCCAACCCGCCCCACGGGCTCCCCACACTAACATCCACACGCGCGCACTTCTATTTTTTTTTTTTTTTTTTTTTTTTAAATATGTATATAAATTATTTTATTGATATCTCCATTTATATACAGTGGGGAAACCCCCTTAGCCACTGGTGCCTCCTTGGCATAATACTGTCAAGTTTACCACTCCAGGTCTAAGTAATACAGGCAGATTTCGCAGAATTTGTTATTTGTTACGGTTTTATGACGCTCTGCCTCGCCCCCCCCCCCCCTCCCCCATCCCGGGCAGTGGCCGTGTAGGGAGGGTGGCGACTACTACACTGCTGGTGGTGGTGGCTCAAAAAGTGGGTCAGGTCAAGCAGAGTGGGACACACGCACACACCCACTCACCTCCACCCCACATACCAGTAGGCATCCCTCCCACCCCCAGCCCCCTCCCCCCCCCCCTCAGCCACCCACAGGGGGCCACCACCGAGTAGACTCGCCTCCGCCTATGCTTCATTTTTTTACCACATTTTTCTGTGGTGTTTTTCCCCTTGGGCGGTGATCACAGTTTGGGGATTAATCTGGCTGCTCTTTTTTCCTGTCGGCTTGCTAAGCGACCTCCACCCCGGCATGTCACGATGTATTACACGCCCGATACAGGACCAACCACGCCGGGCGCATCTCGGGGATGCAACCCACGGTTAGAACATACATACACATGTATACGGGACTAGCACATCCTGGTACCTGAGGTAGTCGGGGGCTAAACTCGATCTCCTTATCAGGCTAATCCCCTCTCCTCACACCTTGAACAAAGGAGCTGATAAGAAATTCTCCCATAATGCACTGCTCTGGAGTCGGGGGCCTAACCACAATGCATTGCTCTGAGCCAAGATGGCGGCCCCCATAGCCTAATGCGCTAGTCCCGTATATTAAACTTATTCTAGGGAGCAGAAGCCTTGTTGCTATGGACAAGGCGAAGGGTCTACATACATAGGCAATATACGAAGGAAAGTCACTCTCAAACTTTACTCTCTTCGAAAACTTGTATTAGAACACAGTGCCTGTGTTGGATATCTTTTAGGTTTTGCAATGCATTTTGTTGTAGGTAAACTAGATCTCTTGTGATAAGGATGTGACAAGGATTTCAGCAACTTTTTCTAGTATTTTGCCTATTCAGTTAGACCCCCCCCCCCTCCCCCGGTGACGAGATTTTATCTTAAGAAGGGATGCGCCTGATAAGGGCCACGCTTTACTGTATGGCATAGGATCTACTCCCAAGAATTCACGTTTGGCTGTGGCCATGATGCAACAATGCAGCACCGGCGAGTTACTCGCACGAAAAACGGACAAAGTGCACGAGAGTTGACCCGCATCCATGTGACAAGGTCGTGGCAAGCACCGCCCCATTCTGGCTTTCAATCGAGTCAAAAATGGTGGACCAATGCCCCACCCCCAGTCCCAGATACTGGAAATGTAGATATTATTCATGTGTATAAATTTTCGCGAATTTGCTAAAAAAAAAAAAAAAAAGTACAATTTCGCTTGGACGTTAATTCCCCAATTTTGGAATATTGTAGTTCTTTAGCTCGCTCTGTGGACCCTACCTCTTTGTAGAGTCTATTTTGAGATGTAGATGACTGTGGACTTTTCGTTGCACACCTTCACATAGTGCCCTATAGGGGACTAGCATATCCTGGTACCTGAGGTAGTCGGGGGCTTAATTCCATCTCCTTATCAGGCTAATCCCCTCTCCTCACACCTTGAACAAAGGGGCCGATAAGAAATTCTCCCATGATGCACTGCTCTGGAGTCGGGGGCTTAACCAGAATGCATTGCTCTGAGCCAAGATGGCGGCCCCCATAGCCTAATGCGCTAGTGCCGTGATCCCTACACTCACCAAGCTGAGGTCTAGTTAAAGCCTGTTAAAGCATCATTCCGACCCCCGGAGACGTGAGCACGTCCAACTCAGGAGGCGTGAGGGCCGGGTGGGGGCCTGATTACCTGACACGCCACAGCCCCTTACTTACCGCCCCTAGACGTGCACACGGCCCCGCACTCAAACAGGAATTATAATTGGGTCAGCCCTCCTGTTCCTTCCTCCTCCTGCCTCTCACGGCCATGTAGTGCTTTAATGCATCATGTCCTTGGTCGTCATGATGCATGAATGCAGCACTCACCATGCATCATGACGACTATTCCATGCCGAAGGTAGCAACGTTTGTAGGGTCGGCATGATGCCTGGATGCCACATAAATTGGCGAGTTACTCACCAGGGCTGTATTCATGCATCATAACAACCTAAGTCATACTGCATTAAAGCACTATGCGGCCTTTAACGCCCACCCCCTCACTACTCCCAACACAAATAACGCACCTGACAAAAATCTGCCAGCTGTGCGGCTCCCCTTCCCCACCCGGCTAATGTCCGCTTTTTGACGCGGCATATTACAGACGGCTAATTAGCTACCGCGGAGACTGGAAACACGACTAATTATAATTGAGGCATTTCGGCCGGGGTAACGTGGCACACATAAAACCACCACAGCAGCAGCCCTCTCATCACCACAGCGTGCATCATGCTATTTGTTGTCATGATGCACCAATGCAGCAGTGGCCAGCAAGTCACAGCCACTGCACTGGTGCATCATGCCAACATTCTGGAGTGTACCCACCAGCAGATCTGTATAAATGCAGCAGCTAATGCTAGGGCTTGATCAGTGTATGCATGGATCATGAAGACAAATGGGAATAGAGCATTAATAATGCCGCATGCGGGCCTCAAAGGGTTACCCTATCGGGTGGGCGATAAAAAGGAGACCAGCAGCAGGCACGGCTCTAGTCTGACTCATGACGTTACACGCACGGCACAAAATAACGAGACCTCCCTCCCTCCTGTCTAGTTTACCTGCACAAAACAGGGAGACCTCCCTCCCTCCTCCCGTCTACTTTACCTGCACAAACCAAGGATACCTCCCTCCCTCCTCCCGTCTACTTCACCTGCACAAAACAAGGAGACCTCCCTTCCTCCTGTCTAGTTTACCTGCACAAAACAAGGAGACCTCCCTCCCTCCTCCCGTCTATTTTACCTGCACAAAACAAGGAGACCTCCCTCCCCCCCCCCGATAGGGACCCGTCTACTTTACCCTCCCTCCTGTCTAGTTTACCTGCACAAAACACCGAGACCTCCCTCCCTCCTCCCCCGCCCACTGACTTTAAGGATTGATTGTCTATGTTGGAGTGATATTGTGGTGTACGGCTCGCCATGCAGGTTAGACTTGGGGTGCCTGGAGGCCATGCTGACACCATGTACCGAGGTGTGGCTGGTGACCTTGGTATCTGTCTGCTGGACGCCGCCCCAGGGTACAGCGTCCGTGCACTGACCAGTGCTCAGATCCTTCCACAGGAAGGCTCTGGTAACTGCCACTATGACCTTGAACTTGGATTTTGCTGGGTTTGGCAACCACTGCTGGCAAATTGGAACCAGTAAACAGCAACCAGACCTGGAACCAGAATGTATGATGGGACAACTCCAATCATACATTCCTGTTCGCTGGTTCCAAGTTGAGAACGGGATTGCCAAGATCCAGCAAAAGTCCAAGTTCAAGGTCATGGTTGTGTTAACAAGTGCCATTCTGGGACAAGTAGACCACAGATACGGTATAGGGCGTCCACACACAGGTCAAGGTCAAGGTGGCTAGAACGCTGACCCGGATCTCAGTCACCACACGGCACGTCACGTCCAGCCCGTGACGTCACGTACGTCAGCACGTCACGCGGTCTGGTTAACGTTACCATGGTGACCACCAGGAGGGGCTCCAGGCAGTGGACAGCTCCGACTGTCCCCCCCCCCCCTCCCGACCTCGACCTCGACCTCCACCTCGACAGGGGCAGTGTAGGTACCCGGTAGTCTTATCCCACATATCGGGAAGGGTCCACAGCCCAATTACATGCCTAGAAAGTCCTATTCTTTGCAATCCTATCCTAACTTTTACCATGCTACTGGTTAAACCATCAGCCACATGTTGCACGACACTCGGAGACCGAGGCTTGGAGACTAGATCTCAACACAATACAACGGTCTGGCGCACATTCCTGTCAGTACCAGAGGGAATCTTCCACAAAATGGTGCTACCACCGGTCAGTGGCAAGCAGCATGGTGGTCTGAATGGCAGCCAGAGACGTAGGGGTGAGGGAGCCCCAGGAGGTGTACATGGGAGGGGTGACCACGGCTGGTGTGGTGTGGTGTCTGTAGTATGACTGTCATCGATACCCCCCACATCGATACACCGACATTTTCGAAATTCCGATTATCGCATCGACAAAAGCATTATATCGATACACCTGTTTACCCACAGGTTGTCCAAAAATTTACATTTCCAAAACTGAAAGAATTGTGTAAATATTCCAAGTAGAACCAACTTATTTATTAGGTTGAAAACGCTTCCCTTAAAAGACATAATATTTTGGGAAATATCTTGTGAATATGAATCAAAATTGTACAGAAGTTCTGAATAAAGCCCATATGTGACCACACTTTATATAATATACGCTATCTATTGAAATATTATCGAGCATATTTTAACCATTCATCTCAGATAAAAATAAATCGATATAATCGAAAATCGAGACTAAAATAGTGATAATCGGAATCGAAATAAATTGGATACCAATGACAGTCCTAGTCTGTAGACGATGCAGACCAGGGAGCGTGTAGCTGGATCCCCGAGCTGGATGCATTATCAACCAATCAGATACTTCCCTGGCCTTCACTGCAGAATTCTTAGGGTACATTATGTAACAGCTGGTACCCATGTGTCCGCTGTTATCAGTGCTTGTCTCGCCAGTACCAGTCCAGATCAAGCAATGGATGCGCCCACAGGACGACCAGCCTGACCCCTATACAGTAGCAGTTCTAGCGGCAGACAAATCAAATCCAAATCCACAGCCTTGCCAATGCATGTATTATAATTACTGGTAGGCTATTTTTTCTGCGGATCTGAACAGTTCACAGGTGTCTCTTTTAGCATGCAGCATTTCCGGAATATTCATGAAGAATCCCATGCTTGTGTATAACAGCACAATCTCAACCGTAATTCCCACCTTTAATACATGTAGTGGTAGAACTGAAACCACCCACACCATATCTAAAGACCAGGTAGATATCCTAATGCACCGTGGACACCCAGTGTAGAGGGACACCTTTCCCAGCTGCACCTGTCTGGATGGTGCCTATGGACAGTCACCCCCCCCCCCCCACACACACACACACACAACCACCGGGCGCAGTGAGGGGGTGTAAACACGGCAGGCACCTCTCACGTCGTCATGGCAACCAGGCCGGCTAATCAATGCCACTATCCTGCAGTCATCTGATGGGGTCAAGAGAGCACCTCACCGTCTCAGTCCCCCCCCCCCCCCCCCACCGCCTCCACCTCCCGACACTACAGCACCACCCACTAGCTCCACAGGCGATAACTGAGTACCGTAAAACCTCGCCTATAAGCCTAACTCGCCTATAAGCCGCACCTAGACTTTGGGTAGATCCTATAAGCCGCACTGGCGATCTGATTGTGGCGACTTTGGTACTGTACTATAGTGGCAAAACCTGGCCTATAAGCCGCACCCTGACTCTGGGCTGATCCTATAAGCTGGACCGGCGATCTGATCCCGTACTAGCCGCGGCTACTATGAGAGGTATTACGGTAGCACTTATACTTGGAACTTGGACCTCTGTCATCTTTCAACCCTAGATGGCTCTACTGTACCATGTGTTGATCATAGAGGTAGCACTATCTAAGCTGCTCTTAAATTTATAGACCTCATATGGTGCCACCTGTCCACGGCCAAAAACATAGTACAGTAGGGCCATCTAAGGTAAAAAGATGATCTGCTATACCTTGTGCTATATACAGGCATCTTACTGTAAGTATAGACATGCTACTCAGTTTGAGCCTGTGACTAGCACCCACCACCCACCCACATGCACCACCATCACCACCATAGGCACCGCAGGCACCACTAGACGTACCACCCGTCCCTCCCACTCACTGTCTCTGCCACTTCAACGAGCAACTACGGGGAAAGGGAGAGCCTAGCTCGACCTGCGTTAAAAAGCATGCCTGGTCCACAGGACTGGCAGGTGGGGTGGGTGATCTTTTGTTTATTTGTAATTATTTATTGATACTGGAAAATACATAGGCTGGTAGCCTGTTGGACACACCAGGAACTGGAATCATACCTACGGTACAACAGGCTTTGTTAGTTAGGTATAGGCCTTGCTTAGCCCCTAGCCTAGGTGACCATCACAAATGTACATATAGACTTTTTCAATAGTTTATCAGATAACATCCATAATGTACGCCATATGTATGTGCAGATAACATGACCTGCATTATCTGACATTGTTACACGAGACCTGACAAGACTACTGCTACAAATGTATATTGAATGAATACAGGCAGGGACTGGTGCATGTCTAGTGCTACTAAGGATGCACAGGAAGCAACAGTCGTCACCTTAGACGTGCACGCGGCCCCCCTGCCGACAGGCTGCCGCCGGGAAGGGGTCTTAAGCCTTTAAGGGCCACATTGTGCATTTATGCCATATATTGTCAAGATGCAGCCCTGGTGAGTAACTCAGCAGGGCTGCATTCAAGCATCATGACGACTCTACAGGGTTCAGACACCCTCCGAAGCATCGGCATGATGCACCAATGCAGCAGTTTTTAAACCATGTTGTATGATAAAAGAAATGTAGCCTTGGCGCTTAGATTCGCCGAGGCTATATACATCATGACGACCTGGTGGAAAGGGCATGACACATTAAAGCACTGTGCGGCCCTTAAAGGGTTAACAGGAGGAGTGGCTCTAGACTGGACAGTGACAATGACAGGGGGAGCCCTACACACGACACGATGGGTTATCCCCGTGGATCAGGGAAGGGCCTGGGAAGGTCCAGCACCACCAAGTAGGGAATTCCCTTCGTAACACTTCTATGGTGTCATTTTGTGGTTGTTATATCCCATAATGCATTGCGTTCCGCCTAGAGTAGTGCTACACCGATGTACCGATGTACCTCTCTGCACAATGTATGGCCATTGCTTGGAGAGCCTGTCAGGGGCATGCAAATACCAGGCCATATATAATATAAAGCCAAATTTGGCTAAAATTGTTAAAATACACTTAAAATGATGACCTTAATATGTTGCTCTCACAAGGCAGGTCGGGATCACTGGGTGGGAACTGACAACGTGGTCTCTCAACACCCTCCCTGGTAGACAAAATGTAGGAAATCTCAAAATGTTGGCGAATAGTATGTAGGAAATTAACACACTTCAAGGAATGGTGTCAACTGCATGATATGAATCCTACCAACAACAAAATGGCGTTCCCACCTGCTGGACCAGGTCTGTGAGTGGGGAGTGACCAGGACCAGGGCCCAGCGTCCAGAAATACGAGCGCCCGGGGAGAAGGCTGGGTGGGGGGGGGGGGGGGGCATGGCCAGGGCTTCATCAATGTATCATGATGACAAAGGGCACAGCAACAAAAGGGTTAAGGGCCGTATCCTCGTCATGATGCATGCATGCAATCCTGGTAAGTCTAATCGCCAAGGCTTCATTTATGCATCATGCCGACCCTTTGGCTGCATCTATCAACACCATAGCATCAGGGTCAGCATGATGCCGGAATGCAGCACTACATCACGACGAGAGAAGGGCATGATGCATTAAAGCACCCTGCGGCCATTAGAGGGTTGGCAGTAGTGTGTAATGAAGTGGGGTTGGCAGTGGAGCTTCCCCGGGGTGGGTACTGCGTCTCTGAGGGTAGATAACAACTGCCGTCCTACCGCCCCACTTGAGGGTGGGACATTTGACCGCCCTATGTTTTTTATGAAAAAGCTGTACAATGACTGCCCCTAGTCCAACCACCGCCCCTGTTATGTCAGGGCTGACTGTGTCACTGGGTGGACCATTGCAGTTTGTAGGAAATCTCCATTTTTTTGCAAAAAAATAACTCTTATTTTAGGTTAGGATATTGACCTCAACACTTACTGGCACCCTTTTCATGATCTAATGAAAGTACACCACCGCCGCTCTTGACAGTCATGCTGCGGTGGTTATCCAATCCATGGGAGAGTAGCCCCCCCCCCCCCCCCACCCCGACCGGCTCCTCCACCAGGCTTGTCAAGCCGGGCTCCTTAAAGCCCCCACCGTGTGTAGAGCGGCGACAGGGACTAGAGACTATGTGTCTCCGTGAGGGGATGTGTCCAGTCTCGGACTCCCAGACCAACACTGCTCCGGTCCCTCTGCTGTGTATGGTCTGGGAGCAGACATTCATCTCACTTGATACCCATTTGCGCCAGTTTGGTGGCGCAAATGGGTGTGTATTGGTCAATACACATCCAAGTACAGAGAGATGCTAATCAATATCAAAGAGGTAATAAAAGTATGTGGGGGCTACTGTACAATTAACACTTATAATTGACAGAGGTATTTGAAAGATGTGTATTGGGATGGGATGATGGCCTGCTCCCAGGCTATCCAACTGGTAAGATAGTCGCTGGCCGAGGCTGGGATGTGTCCCACGACGCCGTCATGTCACCAGTCTTGAGCTTCACATCCCAAACACGAGCATGGGGCCAGACCCAGTGTGAGCTTCACATCCCCAACACGAGCATGGGGCCAGACCCAGTGTGCGCTTCACATCCCCAACACTAGCATGGGGCCAGACCCAGTGTGCGCTTCACATCCCCAACACTAGCATGGGCCCAGACCCTCACCGTGCCTGCACAGCCTCAACACGCGACTAGAACCATAGGATGATGCCAGACCCCCCACACTAGGGGCACACTGGAGTCCAGGTGCTAGGTCAACATGCCAAGAAATTCTAGAGGCTGCGGATCCTGCACCAGATTGAGAACAGAAAAAAGGCCACAGTGCATTAAAAAGGCCACAGTGCATTAAAAAGGCCACAGTGCATTAAAGATGCAGGGGTACACACTAACGCTGGCCCGGGAGCCAATGGCCCGTAATTTTGGGTCCGGGCCCTATTTTCTACAGAATTACCTTCTCATGCGCCCGGGTGGCCCACAGGGAATTTTGCTCTATGTTTGAGGGGAATATACCTGAGAGGTATAGGCATGTAATATGTCGTTTGAAAGAGAAAAATGAGAGCAAATGAGCCAATTTGATTTCATCTTAACATAGATGAATCAGGAGAATATACGAGTTTATTTTTGAAAAAAAAAGTAAAACTTGTTCCCGTGGCCCACACCTGAAATTGCAGGCACATAGATTTTTGGAGCTATGGGCCCGGGTGGCCCACAGCTGAAAAAGTTAGTGTCTACCCCTGTACATGTACCAAAATTCTGTAGGTGATCGTAGAAAAAACATGCCATCGCCCCCATCCCTATGTGTGTACTTGATGACCCCCCCCCCCCCGTGATGTAGCATGACGTGGGATTGTCTCTTCCCGTGTGTTGCGGTCACCGCACGGTGGAACAATGTGCCTCGTTTATCCGCATCACCTTCCGTCTTTATGCCACATAGCTACTCACTGGTAGTAACCCCTTAACCCTTTAAGGATGGATGTTGCTAAAAGATGACATTTATCATCATGATGCACCAATGCAGCCCCAGCGAGGAACTCGTCAGTGCTGCATTGGTACATCATACCAACCCTTCGGGGGTGTCTCGTCCTAATATGGTGGGCATGATGCTTGATTGCAGCACTGGGGAGTTACTCACCAGGGCTGCATTCAAGCATCATGACGACCGAGGGCATGATGCACTAAGGCATGATGCCATCCTTAAAGGGTTAAAGACCACAGTGCTGTAATGTCCTATATGCCCTCTGTCGTTATGAATGCAGCCTTGGTGAGTCTACTGACCAGGGCCGCATTCATGCACCATGCTGACCCCCCAGGGGTGTATCAACCCCGTATGGTCAGCTTAATTGTAGCCCTGGTCAGCTATTCACGGGGCTACTCGTCAGGATGCATCATGACGACAAAAGTATTTAGTGCAATAAAGCACCCTGCATTCACGCACCCTGCATTCAAGCACCATGCCAACCCAACAGGGTAGAGACACTCCTGAAGGGTCGGCATGAATCGCCAATGCAGTACTGGCGAGTAACACTCGCCAAGGCTGCATTGGTGCATCATGATGACAAATGTCATCTTTTAGCGACATCCGTGCATCCGTCCTTTAAGGGTTAAAGGATTGGTGCGCTGTACAGGTGGATCATGGAGGCCCTTCTCCCGCCCCACAGCGTCTAGTGATGGAGCCCCACAGATACCTCACACCAGACTTACAGGAAAACAGTCAGTGGCCAAGTCAACTCACCCATTTATAATTTTGTATTTTGTTTTGAGCCAGGGTAGAATAGAGCTCTTTGTGCGAGCTAAGTACTTCTTCCAACATTTACCTAAGGGTGTGTGAGGGGGGTCGGGTGTAGAGTAATGCAGGGCACTGTGGGTGTATGAGTAGGGGGGGGGGCTGCAACACATGGGAGTGTGTGGTGTGGGTGATATCAGGATGACGATCATGCAGGTCTGGGGAATAGGGCCCCCAGCAGTGAGGGCCCTGGAGATGGCCCCCAGGCACGGCCCCCACCCTGGGGAATGGGGCCCCCAGCAGTGAGGGCCCTGGAGATGGCCCCCAGGCACGGCCCCCACCCTGGGGAATAGGGCCCCCTGGAGTGAGGGCCCCTGGAGATGGCCCCCAGGCACGGCCCCCAACCTGGGGAATAGGGCCCCCAGCAGTGATGGCCCCTGGATGTGGCCCTCAGGCACGGCCCCCACCCTGGGGAATAGGCCCCTAAGCAGTTAGGCCCCTGGAGGTGGCCCCCAGGCACGACCCCCACTCTGGGGAATAGGGCCCCCAGCAGTGAGCCCCCTGGATGGCCCCCAGGCACGGCCCCCACCCTGGGGAATAGGGCCCCCTGGAGTGAGGGCCCTGGATGGCCCCCAGGCACGGCCCCCACCCTGGGGAATAGGGATACAAGCTTACTTTGACATAGGGCCCAGAGTAACACACAGAAAACATGTATATACTACTGGGGTAGTACTATGGGGCTTCTGGCTTTTTAAGAACTGAGTTGAACCTAGATGTGAGTTAGGTGCTTTTATTGAACTCCCACAAGTTGACTTTGGTCTGATCGTGTCGGTGACTCAGATCCTGGTGCACTCTCAGTACTGACGTTGTTCCACCTGTCCCCTGCCTGTCCTCCACCTGGTCCCCCACCATACAGTCAACCCCTCGCTACACACTGCACCTAGTTAACCCTTTAAGGACGGGTGTCATGAAAAGATGACATTTGTGGTCATGATGCACCAATGCAGCCCCGGCGAGTAACTCGCCGGGGCTGCATTGGTGCATTATACCGACCCTTCGGGAATGTCTGAACCCCGTAGGATTGACATGATGCTTGAATGCAGCCCTGGCGAGTTACTCGCCAGGGCTTCATTCATGCATCATGACGACCAAGCGCATCATGCCATCCCTAGAGGTTTATCTATAAGGATGGTAAGCTACACAGCCGTCAGTGAGTGGGAGTGTATCAACCGCTAGCGTCAGCATGATGCAAGAATGCACATGACCCTTACTCGCTGATACTGCACACATGCATCATACCTATAAAAAGGGCAGAGTGCATTAAAAAGGCCAGAGTGCATTAAAAAGGGCACAGTGCATTAAAAAGGGCACAGTGCATTAAAAAGGGCACAGTGCATTAAAACCCTTAACTGCCCTGAGGGTTAGAACACCTACACTAAGTCCCTTCCCCCGGTATACCCCTAGTTTATACCCCCAGATGGTGGTAGCCTGCAGCAGTGTCTTTGAGCCCTTATACAATACACACACTCACCCTCTCTCTGCACTCTCCCACCTCTAGACACCCCTCACTATTCCTCCCCCTCATTTACCTTATACCCCTTAAGGACGGCATGATACATTAATGCATCATGTCCTTGGTCGTCATGATGCATGAATGCAGCCCTGTTGAGTAACTCGCCAGTGCTGCATTCAAGCATCATGCCAACCCTATGGGGTTGAGACACTCCCGAAGGGTCAGCATGATGCGTTAATGCAGCACCGAAGAGTAGCTCGCTGGGGCTGTATTGGTGCATCAAGATGCCTTGAAAGGTTGTATTTTAGCAACATGCCGGCCTTAAAGGGTTAAATCACCACCCTCCTTTCCATAGACTAGTCTAGGAGTTAAGTACCCATCTCCCACACTCTGCTGCTACCTGGTAAGGCCTACATTGTGCTGTTGCCATGTTGTTGCAAATTCCCTACGGACACAATATTTCATCATTTTAGTGTTCAATGTACCGTAATAGCTGGTTCCTTGCACATGCGGAGTGTCCGTTGGTACGAGGAACAACATGGTACGGTTCTTCCCATTCTACAACTAAACCGGCGGGCCATCGGCATAATTTTTTTCTGTAACCAGTGTTAAATGACCCCAAAAATCACCACCGGTGTCATATGGACGGATGGCGGTTTTCAAGCATCAGCTCAAAAAATAAATTTGCAGTGCCTTTTTTAGTCTGTGGCTGGTGCCCCGAGTCTGGACCCTTGCCTATTTGCTGATGTGTTACAGTGTAGCTATGTGTGGGGTAGCGGACCCTGCTTTACCCTGCCGCGGGCGACACCTTCCTCCAAATGAGGCCGGTATTAGCATAAAACAGTAATGGCCGGGTGGGAAGAAGACGCTTCTAGCCGCTGACCCTGCTCAATACGGCCTGCTGAGGAGGCAGGTAGGCCCACAGACGCCTGCCTAGACTGCCTACAGTCCCCCCCCCCCCTTGCCTGCCTAGACTGTCTGCAGTCCTCCAGTTGCCTGTGACTGCCTGAAGTCCCAAAGTTGCCTCACTAGACTGCATGAATTCACCCTGTTGCCTACCTAGAATGTCTGCAGTCCCTAGTTATGGGGGTAGACCCCTAAATTTGACACGGCGACATGGCCATTTCTTAAAATCGACATGCGACATGGGGCCTAGTGACATGTGACAGGAGCCTTAAAAAGTTAGTGACATGGGACATGGAGATTTCTTGAAATCGACATGGGGCATGAGCATTTTTAAGCGACATGGACATGCGACATGGCCATTTCTTAAAATCGACATGCGACATGGGGACCCCCATCTATACCCCCCTAGTTACCTGCTTCGACTACCTGCACCCCTAATTGCTTGACTAGACTGCCTACAGGCCCCGGTTGCCTGTCCACACTGGCTTCTGGTTCTACCACAGCGGTGGGCAGCTGGGCAGGGTGATCCCATTGACGCCTATGTTAACCAAAACGAGGCACTGGGCAGGTGATCTGACAGATCACTGCCCAGTGACTTTTTTTTGTTTGGGTGGGACAGAATTTTGTGTCAATATAAGGTTATTTCCAAATTATTATGGTATAAATTATCATAAAATTGCTTTGGTAGAACCCTGATCACCCCCTCAGTGTCGGGTTTGGGCCGTGGAATCACTGCCCTCGGCCTACGGCCTCGGGCAGTGATCCCACGGCCCAACCCCTCCACATCGGGAATGATCAGTTAGCCCCAAGTTTCCTGACTATAGACTGGCTTCATTCCCCAGTTGCGTACAGGCTCCAGTTGCCTGCCTAGACTGCCTACAGTCCTCTAGTGGCCTGCTTAGACTGGCTGCAGTCCCTATTGTTCTCCCATTGAATAGATCATGCATTTCTTAGAAGTCCATGTGCCACATGGAGCACCAAGGTCATGTACATGGCACCAGTTACACTGTAGGTGCCCAGGTAGGTGTAGGCACTCTGCTGAACCTTTAAGGTATAGTGCTTTAATGCGCTATGCCCATTGTCGTCATGATGCATGAATGCAGCCCTGGCGAGTAACTCGCCAGCACTGCATTCATACATCATGCCGACACTCCGAAAAAGGTAGACTGCACCAATGCAGCACCGGCGAATTACCCGACAGGGCTGCATTGGTGCATCATGATAACAAATGTCATCTTTCAGCGACATCCGTCCTGAAAGGGTCAATGGCCGCATGGTTATTCAATCCGCTAGCATGATGCATTTATGCAGACTTGGCAAATCTACTCGGCAGGGCCCAGCATTCATGCATCATGCTGACCCTACAGGCGGTATATTAACCTTGTATGGTCGGCATGATACACGGATGCAGCCCTAGCGAGTAACCATTGGTCATTACGATAAAGGGAATGATGCATCGATGCACTATGCGGCCCTTAAAGGACTAACTAGTGCAGCAGCCTGGTCTTGCTGCCTCCTCCCCCTGATCCTCCCCGAGACACTGAGTAGGCTGCAGCCAATCCACCTGCCAGTGTGGGGGGAGTCGTGCGTTAGGGGGTGGTCATTTTTAACAACGGGGGGTCGGTGGATTTTCGCGGGAGTGGGTTGACATTTTTTGGGTCCCCCCACGGGAGGGATGGACAATTTTTTGGTCCCCCCCCCCTTGGGCAGGTTGAAATTGAGCGCGGCCGACCCCTTTACGCTAAAAAGGGGTGCAATTTTTTTGGTCCCCCCCTTAAGAGGGGTCCACATTTTTTTGGTTCCCCCCAAATCCACTAACCCCCCCGTGTTGTTAAAATATGACCACTCCCTTAGGCGGTGGGCGGTGGAGGGGCAGGAGAGGAGAGGACAGTTTTTATGGAGGCCACTGTGGCCTATGCAATGTTAGCCCGTTAAGGACAGCATGATGCCTTAAGGCTCATGTTCTTAAACTGTCATGAGGGAACAAGATAGTCCCGGTGCTTAACTCGCTGTCGCTGCATCGCGACGGCCGATCGGGATTGCATTTTTTAGCTGTAAAGGGTCGGTATAATCAATGATGACAAAAGAGAATGGCGCATTAAAGCAATATGCTACCCTTAAAGGGTTAAGCTGCTAAGCTGAATAATTTATCGTCTCGGTCGACTTTGAAGGCTTTTTGGCTAGTTGTGTGCGTGAGTGTGTAGGTGTGTGTGAGTGCGTGATGTGTGTGAGTGTGTGGGTGGGGGAGGCAGGTCGGTAAGGCCTGCTTAGATTGCACCCGTATGACACCAACTGTTTGTACTGGTCCTGTACATTATTCAGACCCCCCCAACTTACCTCCCCTACCTCCCCTCCCGCCCCGACGCCCACAGCTCATCACCTCCCAAATAATCACAGCACACACCTCCCAGGCAGCGTACCCTTAAACTCTTCAAGGACGGCATGTCGATAAAATATGACTCGCCAGAGCTGCATTGGTGCATCATGCCGACGTCTCAACCCCATAGGATCAGAATTATGCTTGAATGCAGCACTGGCGAGTTACTCGCCAGGACTGCATTCATGCATCATGACGACCAAGGGCATGATGCATTAACCCTTTAAGGACGACATAGTGCCTTAATGCATCATGCCTTGTCGTCATGATCCATGAATGCAGCCTTAGCGCATAACTCGCCAGGGCTGCATTCAAGCACCATGCTGACCCTATAGGATTGAGACACTCCCGAAAGTAGGCATGATGCACCAATGCAGCACCAGTGAGTTACTCGCCAGGGCTACATTGGTGCATCATGACAAATGTCATCTTCTAGTGACATGTGCCCTTAAAGGGTTAAGGCATCATGCTGCCCTAAAAGGGTTAAGGGCGGCATGATCATCTCCTTGGTCGTCATGATGTATGAATGCAGCCCTGGCGTGTCTACTAACCAAAGCTGCTTTCATGCACCATGCTGACCCTGAAGTGTATCAAGCCGAACACGTTAACCATTTAAGGACACATGGCCCTAAAAGATGACATTGTCATCATGATGCACCGATGCAGCCCTAGCGTGCTCGCTGGTGCTGCATCGGTGCATCATGATGACCCTTCGGGTGTGTCCATGCCCTGTAGAGTCAGCATGATGCATGAATGCAGCACTGCTGAGTTTC
The DNA here is from genome assembly GCA_947462335.1 of Harmothoe impar. Taxonomy (NCBI): domain Eukaryota; kingdom Metazoa; phylum Annelida; class Polychaeta; order Phyllodocida; family Polynoidae; genus Harmothoe; species Harmothoe impar. The sequence goes on from OX381712.1 coordinate 13,060,071, forward strand.
TCACCAGGGCTGCATTCATGCATCATAAGCAACAGGTGGGCCCAAAGGGGTTAAAGGTAGTAAGTCTGGGAGATGTCACCTAGTGACCAGTGTTAGAACTAATGTGGCACCCATACTATAACCTGGGCATGGCTCTGGGCCAACGTATATTTCCCATAACTTTTGTCGATAATATCTAGATATTTTTCTAATGCCTTTAACTTCAAAGGGAATGTGGTGACCTGTCAGTGCCTGTATGTAGTACCTGTATGTAATATCCAACTAAATGAAGCTGAAAATACACTATTGTGACACCCTACAAGGGCCCCCTATCAGACCACGCCTTGCCGTAATGACGTTTACTGGCTGCAGACGCCCTGGCGGTGATCTAATCTATGACACAGGTGAACACAGTCATACCGCCGCTGCCATTTTCCCTTTAATATGACATTACACGCCCGTAGGTACAATAGGAGGATGCCTATGATATATGTCCAACAGAACTTTAAACTATTTTCTTTGAATTTTTAAATTGTAGTATCCGTGTCATCTGGGGGAGTGAGAGGTGCACTGGTTAGCACGGATGTCGCTAAAGGTGACATTTGTCGTCATGATGCACCAATGCAGCCCGATTGAGTAACTCGCCGGTGCTGCATTGGTGCATCATGCCCACCCTTCGGTAGTGTCTCAATCGCATTAGGTCAGCATGATGCTTGAATGCAGCCCTGGCGAGTTACTCGCCAGGGCTGCTTTCATGCATCATGACGACCAAGGGTATGATGCATGAAGGCCGTTTATTACCGGGAACGTTCTTTACTTTATTCAGCGATATTTTGATAGCTGCCTTCTGTAACCTTGCAACAAAGAACTACTTTTTGTTTATGTACCGGTAGCAATGTATATCTTGGGAGCAGGAGGTCCTGTTGCTAAGGCTAGGCAATGTACTAGGAAAAGTCACCTTTTTGCAATTTTCTCTTCAAATAGTGGTATTAATAGAACATAGTGCATCTCATTAATGAAGGACATTCTGGACTGTGTGACGTAGGTCCTGCTCCCAAGATACTGCCTGGTACATGACACGGGCCGTACCTTGTCCTTTCTACCTCCGTGTTAGTCTTTTTTCGTTGAAAAAAACAAAGAAAGTTTTGTATGGGGGCTATATCGTGACATCCTTGTCGGGTACGACACAATACACTACAGGACAATAGGCTGACATGTATGTAAGGAAGACTGTCCGCACAGATATAGGCACCAAGACACAATAACTACCGTAAATTCTCGCGTAAAAGCCTAAATCTTTTACAAGCCGCACCCCCAACTTGGGAGAATCCTATAAGCGTCACAGATGGCCTGAAAATTGCTTATTTAGACTATTTTAATAATGTATTGTGCTAGGAAAAACCCTCGTATGAGCATCACCCCAAACTTGGCAGGATCATGTATTAAAGCCGCACTGGCGTTGTGACTCTAGTACAAGCTGCAGTTTAGGTACCAGCATGGTTTCACCACCATGTGGCCCACGTTATTAGCTGCCAGCTTACATCTAGGTGTAGACCGCAGTAGACTAGTAGTAGTACAGCCTACCTACACCCCCCCCCCCTCCTGCTGTGTGTGTGTGTAAGTTAGATCTAGGTGTGATAGGGGCAGTGTAGACTCGTGTTATGTCATCTATAGATCTGTCCAGCCTCCCCGACCATGTGTGGCTGGTACTAAACTGCTGTGTTGGGGTTCATATGCGTGCCATGTGGAGGGGGAGGCTTTGATTCAGATAACGTTTTAACAGTTCCCCCTCTCCGCGAGCACATCAGTAGCCTACATTTCTTCCAACAAGTTCTCATATTTTTAGGAACAAATTTCTAGTCTAAGCGTCAAGAGTCAGTGAGCCAGATTCTGCTCCAAACCTCTGTATCCCGTTCTGCTACCTGCACCATAATTGTGCCTCTACATGGGTCCCCACAATTTTGACCGTGTCGCCGTGTCGATTTTTAGCAAAATATCCATTTCACTGTGTCGATTATTATGTATTAGAATATACTAGGGCATTATAGAGATGTCTGTGTCCGTCGATTTTTAAAGGGGCCGTGTCGCCCGTGTCGATTTTTAAAGGGGCCGTGTCGCCCGTGTCGATTTTTAAAGGGGCCGTGTCGCCGTGTCGCCCGTGTCGATTTTTACCCATGTAGAGGCACATAATTCACCATCGTGTTCCGTCAAACAGAGGGTCTTGTTTGTGGCCTGAGCTGCAGCCAGACAGTGTTGGTGGTGGTTGAGGTGGGGGGGGGGGGGGGGGGAGGAGCTGCTCAGGAGGGGGTTGACGACACCAGTGGGAGGGCTATGAGCCGATCTCCGAGACGTGGGGCGAGGTCAACGACATTGAACAGACCTGCAGTGCCTCTAGGCCTCTGTAAAAGCCCCGCAAATTTAGTTTCATCGCCTTTCTAGGTGAAGTTTTTCTTTAAATAATTTTTTCTTGCTGATGTCAGGTAACATGTGAACAACCCAGTGAATCCCCCCCCCCCCCCCCAGCACTCCACAGTGACCGATGTAGAGGGGGGCACTTGATCGAGGTGACGGGGGGGGGTGTAAATTTGATGCAAAATAGTTGTTGAGAAAAGAAACAACACCCCCCCCCCACCTCCATTCCGTTGTCACCAGGACTGCTCTAACAAGTATCACACAAGAGATGGACAGAAACATGCCGAAAATTGGTGGCAAAATGGTGTTTTGGTCTATTCAAAAGTAATACATTTTACATATCTTTCAATTCATGTGCTTGAACTAGTCAGGGTCCGTGTGTGCAGCACGGTATAGGGGTCAGTCTGGTCGCCCTGTGGGCGCATCCATTGCTTGATCTGGTAACCGGCGAGATAAGTACTGATGCAGCAATCACAATGGGTCCAGGCTGTTACATAATGCACCCTAAAAATTCCGCAGTGAAGGCCAGGGAATTATCTCATTGGTTGATAATGCATCCAGCTAGACGCCTATAGGGCAGGTGCTGCGTCCCCTACCCGGATATCCACTTATTTACTACATTTTTATGTGTTTTTCTCTTTAATTTAAAGGCCCAGCTCCCCTATATATAGAGCTGAGTACCTGTCCCGACTGCGCTCTGACTGTTACTGGACGTGCAGTAAGATCTGCGGGTTTAAGAACGGATGTGAGAGTTTGTGAATGCACCCAGAGTTGGTGAGTTCATAGTGAGTTTTCCGAACGCGGCCTGGGCCGGTGGTGGCCGGGCTGACACCCCTATGTGCCCCGACCCCCGCCCCACCCGCCATATATCGTCCTCCTGCCATCCCCCCCCCCCCACCCCACACAGCACCCAGAGGGGAACCAGTGCACCGGGGGGGGGGGGGGCTGCGGTTCGGCTAGAGGGGGGGGGGGGCTGTGGTAGTGTAGTGGGTATGATTGGGCAGTGGGGGAGGTGTGTGGTGTGTGTATGGTAGGAGTTGGCCCATGTGTGTTGGTGTGTGAGCGTGGGTGGGTGGGGGGAGGGTGTTCATGGTTGGGGTCATGGTCATGATGGTGTGTGTGTGTGACTCTAGGGTTCTGTGTGTGTGTGTGTGTGTGTGTATAGTTCTAGTGGTGAGCAGGGGGAGGGGGGGGGTATACTAGACTAGGTGTGTGTGTGGGGGGGGGGGGGGAGGCGTGTGAACTCGGGAGTAGCAGGCGGCACAGTGTGTGACTGACCCACCTCCCACCACGCCTGGCCTACCACCGTCAACTCTAACCTGCTGTGTACAGTCTCACATCCAGTGTGTGTGTGTTGGGGGGGGGGGGAGGGGGGTACATATTGAGTACTAATACTGTAGGTGTACGTCCCGACATGGACTCTGTAGGGCCCTGGAGAAGGACAGAGGGAGTGGGGGTGGGGGAGGGGGTGAGTCTACCGTAGCCAGGTGCGTCTCTGCTCGGTGTGTGTTGGATGGGGGGGGGGGGGGGGGGGTTGTGGTTGTGCTGGGTCTGTGACTCCCCCCCCCCCCCCCCCCACCCACATTAACCTGACACCCCCACTCCCCACCACCCACACCTCGTCCCCAGCGTCTAGTGGGTCAGAGCGGGCAGTGCAGGGTTCTCCCCACTGTACACTGAGTAGCCATGTGGGGGCCGGCCACCACCACGCTGACCGGTCACCCCACACCACTACAGGGGGGCCCTGCACTCCCCCCCCCCCCCACACACACAGGGGGACTGACACCTTTGTTGACGGGTGGGGGCGGCTACCATACACCACCACAGACTCAGTCTCGGACTCCCAGCCCTATACTAATGTATGGGCTGCGAGCTGGGCTGGGAGCAGGGCTGCATTTCACTTTTTGACCCAGTTTGGTGGCGCAAATGATGTGTATTGGTCAATACACATCAAACTACAGACAGATTCTTGTCTAGATCAAAAAGGTTATTAAAGTTGGTGGCTGCTGCTGTGTAATTAACACTTAGACTTGACAGAGGCAATGTAAATATGTGGATTAGGGTGGGATGACAGCCTGCTCCCAGGCTATCCAACTTGTAGGATTGTGGCTGGCCGAGGCTGCCACCGACTAGACAGACTGCGTCCCGGCACGCTGTCTCTAGTACTGAGTTCCTGACAGGACCAACCTGACACCCATCCCGTGTGTGCCTCACAACTTGTCACTTAGTACCGTAAATACCTGCGTATAACCCGCGGGTAATACGTGAACCAAACATCTAGTCTAGGTGCGGGTAATACGAGGGTTTTTGAATGTGAAGAACAGTACTTAATTCGCATTTGTCATACCCCAGCAGCGGGTTATAGGCTTCTCCCAAAGTCGGGTGGCGGGTTATCCGCGAGCTGCGGGTTATACACGGGAAATTACGGTACCAATCATCAGACAGTCTAGACCCAGAGAAGGAGGGGGTCAGGCTGGTCCCAGGAGTTGTAAGAAGACAAGTCCCATCCTGGTGATGTGTCCTTTTATACTCCCCCAATATTACCATTGACCATGATGTTACTAAGGCTGTGACACTTTGTGCTCAAATATTGAACTCTTTAAAGAGCTTTGATGTACTCTACCCTTTGTCATGATGTACTAATGCAGCCCTGGCCACTCTACTTACCAGGGACACATGCATGCATCATGTTGACCTATGGGCATGATGCATAGATACAGTTGAATGGAGTTAACTGCCAGGGGGGGGGGGGGGTGCTGCATTACTGCATCATGCCGATTGAGGGCATACAGCATTCATGTATTAAAGGCATGTACACCAATACACATCTGACAGAACTCAATAAACAACTTAACCTAAACTCAATCGCTAGGGGTGCATTCGCCTGAATTTGGAGGGGCTCCTCCAAAACAGAACTCAAGAATGACACAAGTTAGAATTTTGTGTATTTCCTGGGAAAAGTACAAGAGGTATACATAAGATAGACATGTTCAATATTGACGTGAATTTTGAGTTTCATTCGTTCAAGAAAGTGTCCAGAAAACATTCCAGAAACATTCTGGATTTCTTGAGATTCACTTGTTCAAAACACAAGAAATTCAAGGGAATATGACACAAGAAAATGTGGATGAAACCTTCACAAAATGTTCTCGCAAATTCTCCTAGGGATCACGAGTCTGTCTTGACAAGGCTCAATAATGACGAGTTCCGCTTGGGATTTTGTTTCTTGGGGCATGATGCACAACTGAGTTGCACCGTTGGTGCATCATGATCCAAATGAGCATGAACTTGATGAAGGTATGACTCTGTGAATGACTCAAGCCTGCAGGTGTGTGTGGGACAGTGGGTGACATGCGTGATGTGTGTAGACTGACACAGCAGTGACAGAGAGGTGAGGAGGACTCCTACATGTGGACATGGACATGTAGCATGGATGTATGTATGTCTACTGGGGGAGCCCTGTACACACCACATACACACACGGAGGGTGGGGGGGGGGGACGGGACGCTACCCGGGTTTGGGGATACATCACTGGAGGAGGGGCCAGAGTTCAACCAGGCTGTGTGTGTGTGTGTGTGTTTGGGGGGGGGGGGGGGGGTGGAGTACTGACCCAGGCCGGCCGGCAGGGTGATAAAGCTTGATAAGGCCCTGAGGGAGGGATGCATGCCCTATACGGGACTAGCACATCCTAGTACCTCAGGTAGTCGGGGGCTAAACCCCATCTCCTTATCAGGCTAATCCCCTCTCCTCACACCTAGAACGAAGGTGCTGATAAGAAATTCTCCCATGATGCACTGCTCTGGAGTCGGGGGCCTAACCACAATGCATTGCTCTGAGCCAAGATGGCGGCCCCCATAGCCGCACACCTTGATGTATCTGCTGCTACCACTGCAGGGTCATCTGAAACCCTTGTGGTGTCGGCTCCCCCCCCCCCTCTCCCTGTGTCGGCTCCCCTCTACCTGCCACTGCCCCCCCCCCCCCCCATGTCCTACCTGCACGCTCCACATGATGCATGCTGTGCACGGACTTCTCTCATTCCCCTCCTGATGTACACCTTTCTAACCTATCCTAAACCCCCTTCCTCTTTGCCCCTCGGCGCATGGGTGGTGTCTCTCCATCTTTTCCCTTCCCTCCATGCGTCCATTTCTTCATGTCTCCCCTCCTCCCCTCCCTCTATGTCTACCGTCCTCCTCTCTGTGTCTTACTTCCCTTCCCTCTGTGTGTCCCCCCCCCCCCCCCGTGTTTCTTATCTCTGTACCCTGTGCTACTGCCACCCTTCCCTGTCTCTCTCTCCCTGTAAAACTGCCGGACATATGGCTAGGACTTATGAGTCTCTCCCCCACTCTAGTGCGGTCTCCCTTATTTCTGCTGTACACATCTCTTTCCTTGCCTCCAGCTACCAGTACGTGCACCAGTGGTGTCCTGTAGTCTCGTGTTTATCCCAGTGTCTAGTGGGGAGGTGTCCCTGAGCCCCGCTCCCCGGCCTCACACATCCTGCCTCCCTGCCCGGCCCCCTCCACCCTGTTTCCGGTGACCGCCGAGAGTGCACCGCGTGCCCCCCCCCCCCCCCCCCACCCCGCCTGGACCACTGTGGGAAGTGATGGCAGGGTTGGGGGGGGGGGGGTTGTACTAGTAGATAGACTGGTTTTAGTGTCCTGTTTGCTTACTACGAGTAGAGTCATACACAACAAAGGGTTGTCCTAACTCACATTGTGGGACATACACTTGACACATAGCATGTTGTACACAGAGTGGTCAGTTCTTTGTGTACAGTGTGCCCCCCCCCCCCCCATCCCTGACCACAACTCTCACCCCCGCCCCCCCCCCCCCATCCTCACCCCCATGCAGGCGTCTAGCAAGTCTAGCAGTATCATAGCACTTTAGAGGTCACATGTGCTTTGTACGAGACACCATGCATGAATGCAGCCATGGCGAGTAACTCGCCAGTACTAGTCATTGTCAAGCATCACCAGACCACCCCTACAATTGCTAGAGGAACAGTCTATTAGGGTCGTCATGATGCATGTAATGCATGCAGCATCAGTGAGTAGCCTGACTGGTCGGGGATGCATCATGACGACCACATGTCCCGTTATCCGGTAGTCAAAGGGTTAACTGTAGCGTGGTGTGTTGGTGTTATGTAGCGTCCCTGTGTGTGTGTGTGTGTGTGTGGGGGGGGGGGTGTCCACTACTACACACGCTCTTTGTGTTGAGGTGTAGCGTTGACCACCAACTGGGTCAGCCCCGTAACGTGGCTACACTACCGCCTGCTGGCCAGACGCTGCTGTGTACCGTAAAAACCGGGGAAGTACAAGCCGCGGCTAGTACGCCAGTCACATTGCTGGTGCGGCTTATAGGATTGTGGAGGTGCGGCTTAAACGCGAGTTCTTAGACGTATACTACAGTACTTAAGTAGCATAATCAAACCCCTGAGGCTTAAATGTTCGGCCAAAAGTCTAGGTGCGGCTATTTAGGCGAGTTAGGCTTATATGTGAGGCTCTACGGTATGTGTGTGTTTGTGTTGGGGCGGGGTCAGCCTCGGCCAGCGACTATCCTACCAGTTGGATAGGCTGGGAGCAGGCCATCATCCCATCCCAATACACATCTTTCAACTACCTCTGTCAATTATATTTGTTAATTGTACAGTAGCCCCAGGTACTTTTATGGCCCCTTTGATATTGATTAGCATCTCTCTGTACTTGGATTATACTGGTGCCGCGGTCTGTGACTAATATACAGACCGGTATGGTCAAACCGCCCCTTGACCGACTTCCCTATCGCTAGTTGGGATCTCAGCTAGCTTACAGCATGTTACATAATGTATCACTGCGCACCTCCTCACTCACCATATGTCAAGTCCTGGTACACATACACTTCAGAAAAGTAGTCCTAACACATTTTTCTGCCAAATATGCATGATTTATCATTAAGTTAGGGGCAACTCTTATTGAAATCATCTAATGATATATTGTTCTAAGAGACTACATCATAAAAACACCCATATGTGTGATTAATTCAACCAAAATTGGTCATCCCATGTGGACATGGCAGTTGGGATTTCAAAATGTTGTTTACAAACAAGGCTAGCTGTCAAATTTCCCAAATGGCTTCTAACAATATATGCAGCCAATTTCGGGTTAGATATGGACATGCTAATGTCATTTCATGATGACCATACATGTATATGCTTGTTTAAATGTATATTAATAATTTAAGCATAGTTTGACAGGAGCAAGCACATGCCAGTGTGTATGTTTTGGCTGCTGAGGCTCCTCCCACTTGACCCCACAGGTGGCAGCCTGTACCCGTCCCTTGCGCGGCAGGCATTGGGACGGCGGCACCAGTATATACTTGGATGTGTATTGACCAATACACATCCATTTGCGCCACCAAACTGGCGCAAATGGGTAACAAGTGAGATGAATGTCTGCTCCCAGACCATACACAGCAGAGGGAACGGAGCAGTGTTGGTATGGGAGTCCGAGACTGGGGCGGGGTGGGATGTGTGTGTGTGTGTGTGTGGGAGGGGGAGGGGGGATGGCAGCTGACAGGGACTGGAACAGCATGGGTAACAACAACCGTGTGTGACACAACACTCACACTACACACGGTACAGCAGCACATACACACACACACGGCTACAACGCCGATATTAACCGACATTAAGTTATACTTATAGGCTGGTAAACTGCTGAGTCACCCTAGTGTTAGTAACTGTAGTCACTAAAAACATACCATGTGTCATTACTCTGCACGGAAAGATCCAACTATCCCCCCCCCCCCCCCCGACTATCCTCTCGGAAACATATATTTCATTGGGAGAAGAGGGCAGCTGTCATTCATTTTTTGCTATGTTACCGGAACACAACAATATTTTTTTTGGGCTGAGTAAAAGTTGAACGGATCAAGGAAAAGGGTGTAGGAATAGGAACAGGTTGTCCAGTACCACTGCAGAGGCCCTAGTCATTCCTTAGAACGAAATCTCCACCCCACCCCAGCATGAGGGAGGGTGTCTCTTGACTTGGTCCTTTAACAGAGTTGTCATCTTCACCTCAACTTCTCCTACAGGCTACACTAGTCTCTTCAAGCCGTGCACCAGCCAGTCTCTTCAAGCCGTGCACCAGCCAGTCTCTCCCCCATGCATCAAGGAGTCCCTCCCTTTGCACCAGCGAGTCCCCCCCCCCTACACTACAGCAGCGACTCTCTCTGCACCAGCGAGTCTCTCTCTCTCTCTGCACCAGCGAGTCTCTCTCTCTCTCTGCACCAGCCAATATCTCCCCTTGCACCAGTGAGTCTCCTTGGTAAAGACTGACTCACTGTGAAGTCTTTCCTCTTGTTTGGACCAGTCCATGCTACCCCTGTACGGCAGCCTGTACCAGGGCCTGTTGACCCCCTCAGCCCCCCCCCCCCCCACCACCATACCACACACGTTAGCAGTAGCAGACCCTACACGTTAGCAGTAGTAGACCCTACATGGGTGTAGAGGGGGTGTGGGTGGCACAAACAGGCCAGTATTTACCCAGTATTTACCCACCACATGCTCCTAATACCTACTTCCTCCCCACCATGTCCCCAAACACACCCTGCCTACTGCCCACCTGCTCACAAACAACACCTACAACTTGGCATGAAATCATTTACCGTAAATTCCTGCGTATGATCCGCATCTCGCGTATAACCCGCACCCAACTCGGGGATGAACCCTGTAACCCGCACCTGGGATCTGCTATATTATAGTACTGTTCTTTACTAACAAAAAATCCTTGTACTACCAGAATCTATACTTTGTGAATATTGTATAACCCGCCCTAGAGGTTTGGTTCGCGTATTACCCGCGGATTATACACTAGAATTTACAGTACTTAACTTAATTCTTCTAGTCCTTCTGTTCGAAAACCATATGATACTTGGGGTTTATGTTCATTTGTTGTCATGATGCACCAAAGCAGTTCCCAAAAGCACCACATCGGCGCGGCATTGGTGCATCATGCCGGTGCCGAATGATGCAAGAATATAGCATGTCATGCATCATGACGACCAAAGGCTGAACTATGCCCGCATGATAATTAATACTAAGGGGAAGCCCAGAGCGTCATGTGAATCATAATTGTGTATATCAACCATCACAACGTCCCCTCATACAGTGAGTAACCCCAGGTCCGGCATGAATCACCACGTGCCGGGAGAGGACATTCTGCACCAGAGGCGACCAGCTGGGGGCTTCTCTGTGCAGTTAAAAAGGACATTCTGCACCAGAGGCAGCCAGCTGGGGGCTTCTCTGTGCGGTTAACAGGACATTCTGCACCAGAGGCAGCCAGCTTTGGGCCTCTCTGTGCGGTTAACAGGACATTCTGCACCAGAGGCAGCCAGCTTTGGGCCTCTCTGTGCGGTTAACAGGACATTCTGCACCAGAGGCAGCCAGCTTTAGGCCTCGCTGTGCGGTAAACAGGACATTCTGCACCAGATACTACTGGGGGCCTCTCTGTGCAGTTCACATATCCAGCATATGGTAGCAGCTCTGGTAGCAGACATGTGCTTCTACAAGGGTAAAATTCGACACGAGCGACACAGCCCTTTTAGGTCCTTTAAAAAATCGATGCACACAGAAAAATTAGGGGTAAAAATATTTTCCTATGAGTTCCTATATACATAAAAAGTGACACAGTGACATGCTGTCTCCCCTAAAAAGTGACGCAGTGACACGCTCTGATATCCGAGGACCCATGTAGAGGCACAGACATTCTGTTGACTTTTGCACCAGTTTGGTGGCGCAAAATGTGTGTATTACCCAATACACACCTACCTATAGACATATTTTTCATCTAGATCATAGGGGGTTATTAAGGATATTTACACTTATATTCCACAGAGGTAATGGGAAGATGTGTATTAGATGCCTGCTCCCAGGCTATCCAACTGGTAGGATAGACGCTGGCCGAGGCTGGCTGGGTGGGGACGAGTCAGGGTGCTGTGTCTGTGTGTGTGTGGGGGGGGGGGGGTGGGGGGTGGTAAGACAGAGCCTGCCGGATCTACCTGCGTGGGGCCACATGGAATATTGATAAAGGCCACAATCTATAACGGGGTGGTATTAAAGCGGCCGCTGCTCTGTAGTAGCTGGGTGGTCGTGCTGTAGGCTAGACGTGCACAAGTCTACATATGTCTAACTACATACAACATGTCATGTGTTAGCCTGTCATAAGCCCTGTAAGGGTCCATAGAGCGTCTATGACTCTATGAGTCTATCTGTCTTTGTCACCAGGATGTATGAATGCAGCCCTGGTGAGTAACTCGCCAGTGCTACAGTCAAGCATGATCAGGTGCCGACTATCCACGTTTAGTAGACTCCTAAGGAGCAGTATGATGATGCATGAAGCATGATTGACGACATGGCAGAACACATTAAAGCAGTATGCGGCCCTTAACAAGGGGAGCGATTTGGGGTGGTTGTGGGCGTGTTGTGTTGGTGTGAGGGGCTGGGAGCCCGTCTATGTAGGAAGCAGCTGCCGGGGGTGTACCCCAGCTGCCCCGGTACAGGGGGCAGACGACACCGTAGTACCGGGGGGGGGGGGGGTGTCTGGTCAGGGCGCCGACCCTACACCTACCTACCTGCCAGCTCTAGTAGTAGAGGCTGGGGGACGCTCGTATCCTTCCCCGACTCCACCCCATCTCATGTATACATGCATGTACATGACAAGTTTTACCGCACCCATGGCATCTGTATAACGCGGCTATGGCAGATGGTATAATGTGTGCCGTTAAACCATGTCACTGTTAACCAGTTTATTGGCGTACACGTGTACGGTTTATTGCTGTGTATTGTGTTATACTAGTGTTGGTATGTGAAGGGAAGGTGAAGGACTCCCTCGTAGGCTCGTTATACCTCCCTCGACATGTCCCCCTCATCATATGCTGACCCTGGAGAGCTCTGTCATCTATCACCAATACTGACTCGGTACTATGTCTAGAGTCTAGTTCTTCCCACCATCGACAAGGTCTCCCACCTACAGATGCCTCTCCCTAGTGACTAGTCGGCAAAATGCAGCAAAAGTTTTGGCCGACTGCTTTTTATACGGGAAATTAACGTTATTAGATACAGGAATCCTTGCGAAAAAGTAGGCAAAGTGGCATGTGTGCGGTGCGGCCACCCAGCCTCCTCCCCTGTCCCCCTCACACTACCATACCCTACACTACACTGCACGTACTACACAGTGCCCCCCCCCCCCCCATGCTGGCTAGACGCCGCTGCTGGTTTATTTTGGTGCGTGTGGCTTCCCCAAGCCGAAACTCGACCCCCGCCACCCGGGGGTGCTGGTGTGTGTGTGTGTGTGTGTGTGTGTGTGTGTGTGTGTGTGTGTGTGTGTGTGTGTGTGTGTGTGTGGATGTGTGTGTGTGGGATGGGTGGGTGACAACCGACTGCGTGCGGACACTGACACTGGTCGTGCAACCCCCCCCCCCCCCCGCACCCATACTCACTACCTCTCCACTACACGTACCGTACCTGCCCACGCTTATACTTGTACATTTGCGCTGCGATTATTCAGGATATGCGCTCATTTTGATATTCATTTTGTGGTTAATCAATTTTTCGTATCCTCTTCTACGCAGCGTTAAAAACGGACATGCGCTTATTTGAGTAAGAACGGTAGTACCCCCCCCCCCCCCGCCCCCACTCAGACTGGGACCAGTGCCACAGGAGTATCATGCCGTCTGTTCCCAGTACGCCCCCCCCCCCCCCCCACAGACACACCTATATCCTATATCTAGGTGTCTTGTAGCTGACTAGTAAAGAAAAGACACCAGAATGCTACCTGAGCACCACACACCCTTCCCTACACCCACATCCCCAGTTAGCTCCCAGTGGCCTCCCTCCACCCAATGACTCCCCCACATTACCCAACTCTCATTCATAGAAATAAGTATTTCATGTATTATCTGTTTTTTTCACAAGTTGACAACCTATATGTTTCTCTTCATATTATCTTGGAAAAGTTGTCCTTCAGAACAATAACATTGCAACTGGTAACTGCAACAAAACAAATCCATACACATTTTAAGACGTAAGACTGATAAGTAATAAACAACAAACCATATTAGAACAAATGATGAAATCTTATCATAATTTGCTTTATCATCAAACTAGGAGAGTTAGAAGTGACTTACTTCTTTTTCTTTGGTGCAGGTTTTGGTCGAGGCGGTCTCTTTCTAGGTTCCTTTGGTTTAATCTCTGCCTTTTCCACCGTATCCTCAGATCCCTCTCCCTCCTCGCCCTCAACCACCTCTTTCGGTGTCGCTGGCTTTTTGCCCTTCGGGGTTTTAGCCTTGGGCGTTTTGGGAGTTTTAGGTTCTTTAGGCTCTTTAGGTTCTTTGGGTTCTTTCTTTTTCTTTTCCTTTTTCTCCTTGGGTTCCTTTGGTTCTTTTGGTTCCTTGGGAGTTTTAGGCTCCTTAGGCTCCTTGGGCTTTTTCTCCTTCTTAGCGCGAGGGGCGCGGGGTTTCTTGGCCTTGCCGGTGGGCGTGGCGGCCGGGTCCCCTTCTATAGGGGTGTCTGGGAGTGGCACGTCCACCCCCTCCACCCCCGGGGTGCCTAGTGGGGTACCCTGCGCTTGGGCCTTGGCAATGGCCTCGGCCACAATACGGTTGGCCTTTTCCTGGGCCTGTTGTGCCTTTTGCACCTTCCCATCCTCTCCCACAACTGTCCCCGGGGTGAGCGGTCCCCCGTCTGGCCCCAGCGTCAGACCCATACTGCTCGCCTGGGCCATTTGGCCTAGTGCCTGGGCCGCAGAGCCCGGTGGTGGCGGATTGGGCAGCCCAACCATGGGCTGACCGGGACCCATCTGGGGAGGCACCGGCTGGCCCATGAAGCCATCCTGACTTCCTTGGTTACACTGATTCATGGCTTGCTGCGGAGGGGGCAGCAAAGAGCGGGGGTGCTGCGACATGGGCGACCCCGTCATGTTGTAATCCAAACTGGGCGACATGTTGTTTACTGTCGCCATCATACCCGGGCCACCGGGACCCATCTGCTGGGGGCCCATCTGTTGGGGTCCCATTTGTTGGGGCCCCATCGGACGTGGGCCTCTTGGACCCATTTGTTGTCCCATTTGTTGTGGCGTAGGTCCCATTTGTTGTGACGTAAGTCCCATTTGTTGTGACGTAGGTCCCATCTGTTGTGACGTAGGTCCCATTTGTTGTGACGTAGGTCCCATTTGTTGTGACGTCATCATCTGTTGTTGCTGGTTCTGGGGCGTCATCATTCGTTGTTGTTGTTGTTGTTGCTGCTGTTGTTGTTGGGGCACCATCATGGGTGGCATGGCGGCTGGCTGTGAGGTAGAAGGAGGCACTTGTGGTGAAGACTGAAAGTGAAGCAGACGACATTTAGAATTAAACCCCGTGACTCACACAGACACACAGACAGACAGCAGCAGCGGCTAAAGTAGCAAAAATACACGTGCATTATGAGTCACGTGACCTATGTTAATGTAGCATAAACCATAAACCTCCGTCATACATACTACTGGAGACATGAAAGGGACGCACATGCAGACCTCCTCATTCAGTGAGGCCGGGTTATATAAAGTATGTACCTGTAGGTTACAATCAATACGAGGACAACTGGGAACTAACGACACATTGATTCAGACCTACCTATGTAGGCCACAGTATACACATCATATTGAAAACTATACATGTATTATTAATACTACAACCACTCCCCCTCGTTTCTAAGAGCTTAAATCTCAACCAAATAGAGAAAGGAAATGGCACAGGTGGCAACATCAAAGCCTTATAAGCCGTCACTGTACGCCCAATGTGTTCATTATCCTGTGAGGTATTACGTCTTGTACTGTACCACTCTCCTACACAGTACTCCTACTCTCTGCCACAACCTCAGCTTGTCTCTGTCACAAGTAGGAAGTTCAACCGGAACTACTTTATCCGATTTCTAACCACATCACACACTGCTAGTATCCCTACACACAAAAATAGTCCCCACGACTATCTTCCATTTCTTACAACATCGAGGCTTTCCAATCGCTATTTCAAACTCTAATGAGTTTAAATTCCGGAGAAATTGAACAGTTTCTTCAAAATGTACCAGGGACAAAAACCTGTCCATTTCTAAGACAAGGAGCTAGGTTGAAGCAGAGATTTCTCTGCCCAACAGTAACTTCAATTGTGGCTTGTTCTGGGCGGGCAGCGTGGTGCTGACACCCACGTGGCAGACAGAGGTGACGCTATAATAACTCTATGGTAGACCTCACTGCTTTTATTGGGAGATTGGGAGATGCCGCTTTCTTGTTGCCGCTTTTTTTTGTCCCTACCTATTATGGGACAAGTCATTTATTACTGGCTGGTTGGTGGATTTCCTCACAATGGCAAATAGTTCCGCCCCCCCCCTCCTTAAGGCAAAAGCTTTAAGAATCCCCACCCCCTCCCCTCTAATAAGTACTGATATCTAAAAATCCCCCCACCACCCTGCTCCCAGGAAGAGCATGTCTACGCAGATGGAATAAATGTGTGGCTGCGAGTAATTAAATGGAGTGTATTTAGTCTCCCCCCTCCCAATCATTGGCCTCTTTTAATGATGACCCTCCCCCCCCCCCCCCCCGGATGGCATTAAATGACTGCTCCCTAGAGGTGGTGTGTAGAATTGTCAGTCACCGCGGAAGGAGACCAATCACACTGAGTCTTCCTGCCACACTCCGGTACAAAATGTAGCAACGGCTGATGCGCTGATGGGCACTATTCGGCTGCGGCTGAACCATGTTGTAGGGAATCTCCTACAGAGGACCATGTTGTAGGGAATCCACTACAGAGGACCATGTTGTAGGGAATCCCCTACAGAGGACCATGTTGTAGGGAATCCCCTATAGAGGACCATGTTGTAGGGAATCCCTATAGAGGACCATGTTGTAGGGAATCCTCTACAGAGGACCATCTTGAAGGGAATCTCCTACAGAGGACCATGTTGTAGGGAATCCCCTACAGAAAACCATGTTGTAGGGAATCCCCTACAGAGGACCATGTTGTAGGGAATCCCCTATAGAGGACCATGTTGTAGGGAATCCCTATAGAGGACCATGTTGTAGGGAATCCTCTACAGAGGACCATCTTGAAGGGAATCTCCTACAGAGGACCATGTTGTAGGGAATCCCCTACAGAGGACCATGTTGTAGGGAATCTCCTACAGAGGACCATGTTGTAGGGAATCCCCTTCAGAGGACCATGTTGTTGGGAATCCCCTACAGAGGCCCACCTCATGGGGAAAACCCTATAGAGGACCATGTTGTAGGGAATCCCCATAGAGGACCACCTCATAGGGAATCCCCTACAGCGGACCATGTTTTAGGGAATCCCCTACAGAAGACCATCATGTAGGGAATCCCCTACGGGAGGACCATCATGTAGGGAATCCCATACGGGGGGACCAACTTGTAGGGAATCCCATACAGAGGACAATCTTGCCGGCCATTTTGTCGGGACATTTGCTGGTTCTGAGAAAACCCTGTATGGTACCAGCTATCAAGCTGGGACCTGGGCTGGACCTTCCTCAGATGGCGCTGGTTGTGTGTGGACCCGTCCCTAGTTGTAGAAATGGTCAGGGGCTGTACCTCAGTAGCGGTGGTGGTGGTGGCCGGTGCGCTAAATGTCAGAGGTACTCAGTGTCTAGGAGGGTCACTCCTCCCCTCCTACCTACCACCGCCTACAGCTTCTTCCACCCACGCAGTCAGAGCCTAAAGGCCACCTCCCAAGCCTAAAAACCCACCCACCCACTCCCGCAGTGCTTTAACAGCCACATTGTGTTTTAATGTGCCATGTTCTTTGTGGGCATGATGCATGAATGCAGCTCTAGTGAGAGCTGCATCATGATGACAAATGACATTAAATCACCACCCAATCAAACCCCAACATCACCCAATCAACCCCCCCCCCCCAACAAGCTACCCAATCTCCCCCCCCCAACACCACCCAATCTACCCCTCCCCCAACACCACCCACTCAACCCCTCCCCCAACACCACCCAATCTACCCCTCCCCAACACCACCCAATCTACCCCTCCCCAACACCACCCAATCTACCCCTCCCCAACACCACCCAATCTACCCCTCCCCAACACCACCCACTCAACCCCTCCCCCAACACCACCCAATCTACCCCTCCCCCAACACCACCCAATCTACCCCTTCCCAACACCACCCACTCAACCCCTCCCCCAACACCACCCACTCAACCCCTCTCCCCACCCAATCAACCCTCCCCCAACACCACCCAATCTACCCTTCCCCCAACACCACCCAATTAACCCTCCCCAACACCACCCAATCTACCCCTCCCCCAACACCACCCAATCTACCCCCTCCCAACACCACCCACTCATCCCCCCCAACACCACCCACTCAACCCCTCCCCCAACACCACCCAATCAACCCCTCCCCCAACACCACCCAATCTACCCCTCCCCAACACCACCCAATCTACCCTTCCCCCAACACCACCCAATCAACCCCTCCCCCAACACCACCCAATCAACCCCTCCCCCAACACCACCCAATCAACCCCTCCCCCAACACCACCCAATCTATCCCTCCCCAACACCACCCAATCTATCCCTCCCCAACACCACCCAATCTACCCCTCCCCAACACCACCCAATCTACCCCTCCCCCAACAATCTACCCCCTCCCAACACCACCCCATCACCCTAGCCCCACCCCAGCCTCCTCCTCCCGTGGTGGAGCAGCCTTAATGGCAGAGTGACAAGACAAGGCTGGAGGCTAATTCTGTGTAGATGAGACGTCCAGGTCTGGGGCTGGGCACTAAAGTAAGCAGGAGGTGCGTTTTATGGCGTTAGCGATGGTGACGGAGGTTCGGGCAGGGTGGGGCCTGGCCGGCTAATGCTGCACACATCCTGCCTGACCACCTCCCACAACTAGGGAAGGGTCCACACACTGGCAAGGGTCCACATGGGACCAGTGCCATTCTGGTGCTAGTCAACTTTGGTGGGGATCAACGGCAGCTACAGCATGTTTGCGTATAAGCCTAACCCTGACCATGGGAGATTCCTATAAGACGCACTGGCATTTGACTCTTGTACAAGCCGCGGCTAAACGAGAATCCATGGTACTTTCTTTCGTATTCTATCCACCCCGGTAGTTATAAGGGTCACTCTTAATATCATCATTCTTGCAGGGAACTGTGTTAGATCCAAGACGCATACTGGGAGGAGACAGATTGTCATTTTCGTTTGGAATACCGATCAAGATGGCGTGGGTAGTGCCTGGACCTTGCACACCAGCAGTACAGTGTGGTCGGTGAGTGCCCCACACATAGACTGCTGCTGCAGGGGGTGGAGGGAGGTGTGGAGCAGGGGAATGGAGGCTGCAGAGAATGGAGGTGTGGTAGCATGATGACAGTGCTGTAAAACCTCACATATAAGCCACACCTAGACTCTAGGAGTATCCTATAAGCCTCAAAGGGGGGGGTCTGATTAAGTACTGTAGTATACTGTGGTCGTACTTTATTTCGCTGGGTACATATTTTCGCTATATTCACGGAAATGAAAAATTTTACACCCGTGAATATAAGTACTTCCACAGTACATCTAAAAACTCGTTAAAGCCGCACCTCGACTATGTCCTGATCCTATAAGCCGCACTCTCAGCCTTGCTAACTAGCCCCGGTGTATACGCCTTACGGTAGTAACTAGTATGTGTATGATGCACATGTCCTACAGTGCAGGTGGGTGGCAAAACCCTATGGGGTGGAGGTTAAGGTTGAGGAAAGGTACCAGTAAGATTTGGCCTTTGTGGGGCTGTTGAATCTGTACTGGCATCAAATTCTTGGGACATAAGGGCATGGTCACTTATTTACCTGGAGGGGGAGTGGGTTTTCGCACTAGCGTCTATTCACTGTAGCGAGTCACTCGAGTCACCATGATAAAATCACCTGTTCGGCTCATAGGATTCTCCCAAGTGCGGCTTATACGACAGGGGCGGATTTAGGGGGGGGGGCGGACCCGGCGTGCGCCCCCCCTATTTTTCTGTATATTTTAATGTGACAATTTCCAATACCCCCAGTACATTGCCTATTTCACGCCCCCCCTTTTTCAAAATCCTGGATCCGCCCCTGTACGATAGTTAGCCTTACACACGAGAATTTAAGGAATTTTAGCTAGTGACGCACAAACTTTTCTGCTACAAAAAGGGGCCAATGTTTAGAGTGATAGAGGTGGCAGCAATACCTGGAATGGAGGCAGGACAGAAGTGGGCAGATGCTATGTATGTCAATATGGGGGATGGTATACTGTGATAGTAGATATCTTCGCATTGCACATATTTTCGCGATTTTTAAATATCCGCAAAATTATGTTCAGAGCGAATATTTATACACTATTGAATCAAATAGCCAAATCTGGGAAATCCACGAATTTTAGTACCAGCAAAAATCTCCTTTTTAGCAAATTCGCGAAAATTTATACACGTGAAAATATCTACATTTACAGTAGGTGCTTGGGGTGGGGTGCTATGTATGTCAATATGGGGGTTGGTATAGGTAGCTCAGTGAGAGGGGTTGCGTGGGGGTGTGCAGATAGGATGGGTGCACCATGGAAGGAGAAGGCAGCTCGGCTTGGCTGGCTTCCCCTTATCCCTTCCACCGCGCGGCCTCCACCTATTGATTTCTGCTTTATCGAACTTATACCGGGGGTGGGGAGGTGAGGAGGTACTAGTGGTGGTGAGGATGAGGAGGAGGAGAACAGGGTGGTGAGGGGTGAAACAGTCATGGAGGACTGGGGGGGGGGGGGGGGGGGGGGGGGGGGGGGGGGGGGGATGCTCCCATCACTACACCCACATGACTCACTCACCTCTCACACAGAATATACCTAGATTATAACTGTGTGCTATTATGATATATGAATGAGTTGACATTTTTTGCTGACTACTGTAAAACCTCTAGTAGAACATTCCATCCACGTTATTGCTACAATAGCCAAAAAATTGCACCCTTTTTTCGTGAAAAGGCCAGCGCGTAAGCCATTACTATACGGCACTAGCGCATTAGGCTATGGGGGCCGCCATCTTGGCTCAGAGCAATGCATTGTGGTTAGGCCCCTGACTCCAGAGCAGGGCATCATGGGGGAATTTCTTATCAGCACCTTTGTTCTAGGTCTGAGGAGAGGGGATTAGCCTGATAAGGAGATGGAGTTTAGCCCCCGACTACCTGAAGTACCAGGATGTGCTAGTCCTGTATAGCTCAAAGGGGTTGGTCATGCACAATTTCGCTCGCACGAAAACCCAGCAACCCCCCTGTCGGTAAAAAATGACCACTCCCCTAAGTCAGCGCCCTCCCTCCTGTCACCCACCCAAGCATCTCGTTGGTATGAGGTTCTCCCTCACCATAGCTTTAGACTAGAGCCTGCTGCCTTGTATTTTAACATACGGTGCCCCTGGGAGGAGGGAAGGCTGTCCTTACGGTAACCAGCGGCTGGGGTGGGACTGGGGCTGGGGGGCTGATTACCGGCGCGTCCTCCTCCCTGTCTTGTATGGCAGGTGGTGGTGGTGGGATGGGCTGCGGCAACCTATTGATTCAGTCACCTTGGACGCTCCCGGCTTCTAGCTAACCCACACCTACCTTAGGGACTGGCCATTATGTGACAAAGTGGTGGGGGGGGGGGGGATTCATTTCAGTATCACATGTTTCCTATCTCAAACCAAAGGGCCGCAAACATTTTCGAGATACCCCACTTGAAATATATAATAGGTGCAGGCATTTCCACTGAAAACTGGTGACACCATTTTGCCCTCGAGTCTTGAGGGGTTAACCTATTCCCCACCCCCCCCCTAGGCCCCCCCCCACCCCCAGGTTTAGAGTAGACTGGTTTGCACTCCCCCCCCCCCCCCAATCTACCACCCCCAGTGTTTTAAATGATCACCCCCCCCCCCCCCCACCCACTAACCTACACGTCCCCCTACACACGCAGTGCGTGTAGTATGGCTCAGGGCGTGCACGCACACACACACACACACACACACACACACACACACACACAGCCTGCTGGTGGTGGAGGAGGTGGCGACCCCTCACTGTGGGCCACTCTGTTACTGTATAGTATACACCCCCCCCCCCCCCCCCCCCACACACACACAGCCGTGTGGGGTCTCTAGTGACCAGCAGGCCGCCAACGTCTAGACTAGAGCCACACCAGTGTTACCGCTACACAGACGCTGTGCCAACCCAGCCACCTAGCATCATGAGCAATATTAGCCTACAGTTAGGCCTAGCCTATCATCATATAGGCTAAGCCTAGGCTAAAAGGGAGTCTATCGGCGGTTAGGTTTAGACTCTAATGACGGTCAAGCCTCGACTCTAAAAATAGTCAGGCATTGACTCTTAACAGTAGTTGGGCCTAGAATCTGGCAGTGGTTAGGCCTAGACCCTGACAGCAGTTAGGCCTAGACCCCCGGGCCTAGACCCTTACAGCGATACAGGTCCATTCCCGCATTGTCCATAATATATGCGGTACATGTATGACTCCATTAGTACATTAATCCAATATTTAGTTGTTAACAACACTCCCCAAGGGTCATATAAGCACCGCTTTCGTCCATTGTGATAAGAAATGTACATGTATAATGATGAAGCCTTGAAGCATCACACCGACAATAAGACTTGAATTGCCTCGTTATAAGA
>OX381712.1:13082349-13105748 GCA_947462335.1 Harmothoe impar
GGATATGCGCTTATTTTGATATTCATTTTGTGGTTAATTAATTTGTTGTACCCTCTTCTACGCAGCGTTAAAAACGGACATGCGCTTATTTGAGTAGGTACGGTAGTATCCCCCCCCCCCCCCCTTCCTACTACCTGCCCACTGAGACTGGGACCAGTGCCACAGGAGTATCATGCCGTCTGTTCCCAGTACGACATGCTGAGGGAAGCAGCCCCCCCCCCCCCCCCAGACACACCTATATCCTATATCTAGGTGTCTTGTGGCTGACTAGTAAAGCAAAGACACCAGAATGCTACCTGAGCACCCCCCCCCCCTCCCCCTCCCTACACCCACATCCCCAGTTAGCTCCCAGTGGCTTCCCTTCACCCAATGACTCCCCCACATCACCCAACTCTCATTCATAGAAATAAGTATTTCATGTATTATCTTTTTTCCCACAATTTCACAAGCTATATGTTTCTCTTCATATTATCTTGGAAAAGTTGTCCTTCAAAACAATAACATTGCAACTGGTAACTCAGTAACTGCAACAAAACAAATCCACACAAATAAGACGTAAGACTGATAAGTAATAAACAACAAACCATATTAGAGCAAATCTTATCATAATTTGCTCTTTCATCAAACTAGGAGAATTAGAAGTGACTTACTTCTTTTTCTTTGGTGCAGGTTTTGGTCGAGGCGGTCTCTTCCTAGGTTCCTTTGGTTTAATCTCTGCTTTTTCCACCGTATCCTCAGATCCCTCTCCCTCCTCGCCCTCAACCACCTCTTTGGGTGTCGCTGGCTTTTTGCCCTTCGGGGTTTTAGCCTTGGGCGTTTTGGGAGTTTTAGGTTCTTTAGGCTCTTTAGGTTCTTTGGGTTCTTTCTTTTTCTTTTCCTTTTTCTCCTTGGGTTCCTTTGGTTCTTTTGGTTCCTTGGGAGTTTTAGGCTCCTTAGGCTCCTTGGGCTTTTTTTCCTTCTTAGCGCGAGGGGCGCGGGGTTTCTTGGCCTTGCCGGTGGGCGTGGCGGCCGGGTCACCTTCTATAGGGGTGTCTGGGAGTGGCACGTCCACTCCCTCCACCCCCGGGGTGCCCAGCGGGGTACCCTGAGCCTGCGCCTTGGCAATGGCCTCGGCCACAATGCGGTTGGCCTTTTCCTGGGCCTGTTGTGCCTTTTGCACCTTCCCATCCTCTCCGACAACTGTCCCCGGGGTGAGGGGTCCCCCGTCTGGCCCCAGGGTCAGACCCATACTGCTCGCCTGCGCCATTTGGCCTAGTGCCTGGGCCGCAGAGCCCGGTGGTGGCGGATTGGGCAGCCCAACCATGGGCTGGCCGGGACCCATCTGGGGAGGCACCGGCTGGCCCATGAAGCCATCCTGACTGCCTTGGTTACACTGATTCATGGCCTGCTGCGGAGGGGGCAGCAGGGAGCGGGGGTGCTGCGACATGGGCGACCCCGTCATGTTGTAATCCAAACTGGGCGACATGTTGTTAACTGTCGCCATCATACCCGGGCCACCGGGGCCCATCTGCTGGGGGCCCATCTGTTGGGGTCCCATTTGTTGGGGCCCCATCGGACGTGGGCCTCTAGGACCCATTTGTTGTCCCATTTGTTGTGGCGTAGGTCCCATTTGTTGTGACGTAAGTCCCATTTGTTGTGACGTAGGTCCCATTTGTTGTGACGTAGGTCCCATTTGTTGTGACGTAGGTCCCATCTGTTGTGACGTCATCATCTGTTGTTGCTGGTTCTGGGGCGTCATCATTCGTTGTTGTTGTTGTTGTTGTTGTTGCTGCTGTTGTTGTTGGGGCACCATCATGGGTGGCATGGCGGCTGGCTGTGAGGTAGAAGGAGGCACTTGTGGTGAAGACTGAAAGTGAAGCAGACGACATTTAGAATTAAACCCCGTGACTCACACAGACACACAGACAGACAGAGGCGGCGGCTAAAGTAGCAAAAATACACGTGCATTATGAGTCACGTGACCTATGTTAATGTAGTATAAACCATAAACCTCCGTCATACATACTACTGGAGACATGAAAGGGACGCACATGCAGACCTCCTCATTCAATGAGGCTGGGTTATATAAAGTCTGTACCTGTAGGTTACAATCAATACGACGACAACTGGGAACTAACGACACATTGATTCAGACCTACCTATGTAGGCCACAGTATACACATCATATTGAAAACTATACATGTATTATTAATACTACAACCACTCCCCCTCGTTTCTAAGAGCTTAAATCTCAACCAAATGGAGAAAGGAAATGGCACAGGTGGCAACATCAAAGCCTTATAAGCCGTCACTGTACGCCCAATGTGTTCATTATCCTGTGAGGTATTACGTCTTGTACTGTACCACTCTCCTACACAGTACTCCCACTCTCTGCCACAACCGCAGCTTGTCTCTGTCACAAGTAGGAGGCTCAACAGGAACTACTTTATCAGATTTCTGACCACATCACACACTGCTAGTATCCCTACACACAAAAATAGTCCCCACGGCTACCTTCTATTTCTTGCCTCAACATCGAGGCATGCAAATCTCTATGTCAATATTTTTAAAGTTTAAATTCAGGAGAAATAGAACAGTTTCTTCAAAATGTACCAGGGACAAAAACCCGTCCATTTCTGAGATGAGGAGCTAGGTTGAGGCAGAGATTTCAGTCCCCAACAGTAAGTTTAATTGTGGCTTGTTCTGGGCGGGCAGCGTGGTGCTGACACCCACGTGGCAGACAGAGGTGACGCTATAATAACTCTATGGTAGACCTCACTGCTTTTATTGGGAGATTGGGAGATGCTGCTTTCTTGTTGCAGCTTTTTTTTGTCCCTACCTATTATGGGACGAGTCATTTATTACTGGCTGGTTGGTGGATTTCCTCACAATGGCAAATAGTCCCCCCCCCTCCTTAAGTCAAAAGCTTTATGAATGCCCACCCCCTCCCCTCTGATATGTGCTGATCTTTAAAAATCCCCCCACCGTCCTGCTCCCAGTAAGAGCATGTATACGCAGATGGAATAAATGTGTGGCTGCGAGTAATTAAATGGAGTGTATTTAGTCGTCCCCCCTCCCAATCATTGGCCTCTTTTAATGATGACCCCCCCCCCCCGGATGGCATTAAATGACTGCTCCCTAGAGGTGGCGTGTAGAATTTTCAGCCACCGCTGCAGGAGACCAATCACACTGAGGCTTCCTGCCACACTCCGGTAGCAACGGCTGATGCGGTGATAGGCACTATTTGGCTGCGGCTGAACCAGGTTGTAGGGAATCCCCTACAGAGGACCATGTTGTAGGGAATCCCCTACAGAGGACCATGTTGTAGGGAATCCCCTATGGAGGACCATGTTGTAGGGAATCCCCTACAGAGGACAATGTTGTAGGGAATCCCCTACAGAGGACAATGTTGTAGGGAATTCCCCTACGGAGGACCATGTTGTAGGGAATCCCCTACTGAGGACAATGTTGTAGGGAATCCCCTACAGAGGACAATGTTGTAGGGAATCCCCTACAGAGGACCATATTGTAGGGAATCCCCTACAGAGGACCATGTTGTAGGGAATTCCCCTACAGAGGACCAGGTTGTAGGGAATCCCCTACAGAGGACCATGTTGTAGGGAATCCCCTACAGAGGACCATGTTGTAGGGAATCCCCTATAGAGGACCATGTTGTAGGGAATCCCTATAGAGGACCACCTCATAGGGAATCCCCTATAGAGGACCATGTTGTAGGGAATCCCCTACAGAGGACCATGTTGTAGGGAATCCCCTACAGAGGACCATGTTGTAGGGAATCCCCTACAGAGGACCATGTTGGACCATGTTGTAGGGAATCCTCTACAGAGGACCATGTCGTAGGGAATCCCTATAGAGGACCACCTCATAGGGAATGCCCTACAGAGGACCATCTTGTAGGGAATTCTCTACAGAGAACCATCTTGTAGGGAATTCTCTACAGAGAACCATCTTGTAGGGAATCCCTATAGAAGACCACCTCATAGGAAATCCCCTACAGCGGACCATGTTTTAGGGAATCCCCAACAGAGGATCATCATGTAGGGAATACCCTACGGGTGGACCATCATGTTGGGAATCCCATGCGGGGGGACCATCATGTAGGGAAACCCCTACAGAGGACAATCTTGCCGGCCATTTTGTCGGGACATTTGCTGGTTCTGAGAAAACCCTGTATGATACCAGCTATCAAGCTGGGACCTGGGCTGGACCTTCCTCAGATGGCGCTGGTTGTGTGTGGACCCACCCCTAGTTGTAGAAGTGGTCAGGGGCTGTTCCTCAGTAGTGGTGGTGGTGGCAGGTGCGCTAAATGTCAGAGGTACTCAGTGTCTAGAGGGTCACTCCTCCCCTCCTACCTACCACCGCCTACAGCTTCTGCCACCCACGCAGTCAGAGCCTAAAGGCCACCTCCCAAGCCTAAAAACCCACCCACCCACTCCCGCAGTGCTTTAACAGCCACAGTGTTTTAATGTGCCATGTTCTTTGTGGGCATGATGCATGAATGCAGCTCTAGTGAGGGCTGCATCATGATGACAAATGACATTAAATCACCACCCAATCAACCCCCCAACACCACCCAATCTACCCCTCCCCCAACACCACCAAATCTACCCCCTCCCAACACCACCCACTCAACCCCTCCCCAAACACCACCCACTCAACCCCTCCCCAACACCACCCAATCTACCCCTCCCCCAACACCATCCAATCTACCCCTCCCCCAACACCACCCAATCGACCCCTCCCCCAACACCACCCAATCTACCCCTCCCCCAACACCACCCAATCTACCCCTCCCCCAACACCACCCAATCTACCCCTCCCCCAACACCACCCAATCTACCCCTCCCCCAACACCACCCAATCGACCCCTCCCCAACACCACCCACTCAACCCCTCCCCCAACACCACCCAATCTACCCCTCCCCCAACACCACCCAATCTACCCCTCCCCCAACACCACCCAATCAACCCCTCCCCAACACCACCCAATCTACCCCTCCCCCAACACCACCCAATCGACCCCTCCCCAACACCACCCAATCGACCCCTCCCCCAACACCACCCAATCGACCCCTCCCCCAACACCACCCAATCAACCCCTCCCCCAACACCACCCAATCTACCCCTCCCCAACAGCCCCACTCAACCCCTCCCCCAACACCACCCACTCAACCCCTCCCCCAACACCACCCAATCTACCCCTCCCCAACACCACCCAATCTACCCCTCCCCAACACCACCCAATCTACCCCTCCCCAACACCACCCAATCTACCCCTCCCCAACACCACCCAATCTACCCTTCCCCAACACCACCCAATCTACCCCTCCCCAACACCACCCAATCTACCCCTCCCCCAACAATCTACCCCCTCCCAACACCACCCCATCACCCTAGCCCCACCCCAGCCTCCTCCTCCCGTGGTGGAGCATCCTTAATGGCAGAGTGACAAGACAAGGCTGGAGGCTAATTCTGTGTAGATGAGACGTCCAGGTCTGGGGCCGGGCACTAAAGTAAGCAGGAGGTGCGTTTTATGGCGTTAGCGATGGTGACGGAGGTTCGGGCAGGGTGGGGCCTGGCCGGCTAATGCTGCACACATCCTCCCTGACCACCTCCCACAACTAGGGAAGGGTCCACACACTGGCAAGGGTTCACATGGGACCAGTGCCATTCTGGTGCTACCGTAAAACCTCGCGTATAAGCATAACTCGCGTATAAGCCGCACCCTGACTTAGGGCCGATTCTATAAGCCGCACAGGGGGTCTGATTGT
The DNA here is from genome assembly GCA_947462335.1 of Harmothoe impar. Classification (NCBI taxonomy): domain Eukaryota; kingdom Metazoa; phylum Annelida; class Polychaeta; order Phyllodocida; family Polynoidae; genus Harmothoe; species Harmothoe impar. The sequence continues at coordinate 13,088,121 of OX381712.1, forward strand.
GGTGACTTTAGTACTGTACCATAGTAGCAAAAACTCGCGTATAAGCCGCACCCTGACCCTGTGGCGATCCTATAAGCCGCACCGCCGATCTGACTCGCGTACTAGCCACAGCTTATACGCGAGGTTTTACGGTAGTCAACTTTGGTAGGGATCAACGCAGCTACAGCATATTTGCATATAAGCCTAACCCTGACCATGGGAGATTCCTATAAGACGCACTGGCATTTGACTCTTGTACAAGCCGCGGCTAAACGAGAATCTATGGTACTTTCTTTCGTATTCTATTGGATTTGGTCTACCTGTACAGTCACCCTGGTAGTTATAAGGCTCTCTCTTAATATCATCATTCTTGCAGGGAACTGTGTTAGATCCAAGACGCATACTGGGAGACAGGCCTGGGGAGACAGATTATCATTTTCGTATGGAATACCAATCAAGATGGCGTGGGTAGCGTCTGGACCTTGTACACCAGCAGCAGTACAGTATGGTCGGTGGGTGCCCCACACGTAGACTGCTGCTGCAGGGGGAGTAGGGAGGTGTGGGAGGTGTGGAGCAGGGGAATGGAGGCTGCAGAGAATGGAGGTGTGGTAGCATGATGACAGTACTGTAAAACCTCACATATAAGCCACACCTAGACACTAGGAGTATCCTATAAGCCTCAAAGGGGGGGGTCTGATTAAGTACTGTAGTATACTGTGGTCGTACTTTATTTCACTGGGTACATATTTTCGCTAAATTCACGGAAATGAAAAATCCGTGAAATTCTTATATGCTACAGTATGGAATAAATACCCGTGAATTAGTCTTTTTTGCTACCTCAGCAAAAATTTACACCCATGAATATAAGTACTTCCACAGTACATCTAAAAACTCGTTAAAGCCGCACCTCGACTATGTCCTGATCCTATAAGCCGCACTCTCAGCCTTGCTAACTAGCCCCGGTGTATACGCGAAGTCTTACGGTAGTAACTAGTATGTGTATGATGCACATGTCCTACAGTGCAGGTGGGTGGCAAAACCCTATGGGGTGGAGGTTAAGGTTGAGGAAAGGTACCAGTAAGGTGCCTCTGCATGGGTAAAAATCGACACGGGCGACACGGCGACACGCCCCTTTTAAAAATCGACACGGGCGACACGGCCCTTTTAAAAATCGACGGACATGAACAGATTGAATAGAAGGTATAGCTATGTATGGAGATAAAAATCGACACAGCGACACAGCCCTTTTCCTTAAATTCGACACGGCGACATGGTCAAAATTGTGGGTACCCATGTAGAGGCACAGTAAGGTTTGGCCTTTGTGGGGCTGTTGAAACTGTACTGGCATCAAATTCTTGGACATGAGGGCATGGTCACTTTTAACGTGGAGTGGGAGTGGATTTTCGCACTGACGTCTATTCACTGTAGCGAGTCACTCAAGTCACCATGATAAAATCACCTGCTCGGCTCATGGGATTCTCGGCTTATACGAGAGTCAGGCTTACACATGAGAATTTAAGGAATTTTAGCTAGTGACACACAAACTTTTCCGCTACAAAAAGGGGCCAATGTTTTAGAGTGATAGAGGTGGCAGCAATACCTGGAAAGGAGGCAGGACAGAAGTGGGCAGATGCTATGTATGTCAATATGGGGGATAGGTGCTTGGAGTGGGGTGCTATGTATGTCAATATGGGGGTTGGTATAGGTAGCTCAGTGAGAGGGGTTGCGTGGGGGTGTGCAGATAGGATGGGTGCACCATGGATGATGGAAGGAGAAGGCAGCTCGGCTTGGCTGGCTTCCCTTATCCCTTCCACTGCGCGGCCTCCACCTATTGATTTCTGCTTTATCGAACTTATACCGGGGGTGGGGAGGTGAGGAGGTACTGGTGGTGAGGACGAGAAGGAGGAGGAGGAGAGGGTGGTGAGGGGTGAAACAGTCATGGAGGACTGGGGGGGGGGGGGGGGGGGGGGGGGGGGGGGGGGGGGGGTGCTCCCATCACTACACCCACATGACTCACTCACCGCTCACACAGAATATACCTAGATTATAACTGTGTGCTATTATAATATATGAATGAGTTGACATTTTTTGCTGACTACTGTAAAACCTCTAGTAGAACATTCCACCCACGTTATTGCTAAAATAGCCAAAAAATTGCAACCTTTTTTCGTGAAAAGGCCAGCGCGTAAGCCGTTACTATACGGCACTAGCTCATTAGGCTATGGGGGCCGCCATCTTGGCTCAGAGCAATGCATTGTGGTTAGGCCCCTGACTCCAGAGCAGGGCATCATGGGGGAATTTCTTATCAGCACCTTTGTTCTAGGTGTGAGGAGAGGGGATTAGCCTGATAAGGAGATGGAGTTTAGCCCCCGACTTAGTACCTGAAGTACCAGGATGTGCTAGTCTTGTATAGCTCAAAGGGGTTGGTCATGCACAATTTCGCACGCACGAAAACCAAGCAACCCGCCCTGTTGGTAAAAAATGACCACTCCCTTAGTCAGCGCCCTCCCTCTTGTCACCCACCCAAGCATCTCGTTGGTATGAGGTTCTGCCTCACCATAGCTTTAGACTAGAGCCTGCTGCCTTGTATTTTAACATACGGTGCCCCTGGGAGGAGGAGCAGGCTGTCCTTACGGTAACCAGCGGCTGGGGTGGGACTGGGGCTGGGGGTGGGGTGGCTGATTACCGGCGCGTCCTCCTCCCTGTCTTGTATGGCAGGTGGTGGTGGTGGGATGGGCTGCGGCAACCTATTGATTCAGTCACCTTGGACGCTCCCGGCTTCTAGCTAACCCACACCTACCTTAGGGACTGACCATTATGTGACAAAGGGGGGGGGGGGGGTGGATTCATTTCAGTATCACATGTTTCCTATCCCAAACCAAAGGGGCGCAAACATTTTCGACATACCCCCCCTAGAAATATATCAATAATTGCAGGCAATTTCACTGAAAACTGGTGACACCATTTTGCCCTCGAGTCTTGAGGGGTTAACCTATTTTTCCCCCCTAGGCCCCCCACCCCCAGGTTTAGAGTAGACTGGTTTGCATCCCCCCCCCCAATGTTTTAAATGATCACCCCCCCCCCCCCCCCCCCACCCACTAACCTACACGTCCCCCTACACACGCAGTGCGTGTAGTATGGCTCAGGGCGTGCACACACACACACACACACACAGCCCGCTGGTGGTGGAGGAGGTGGCGACCCCTCACTGTGGGCTCAGTACAGACGCCACTCTGTTACTGTATAGTATACACCCCCCCCCCCCCCCCCACACACACACACAGCCGTGTGGGGTCTCTAGTGACCAGCAGGCCGCCAACGTCTAGACTAGAGCCACACCAGTGTTACCGCTACACAGACGCTGTGCCAACCCAGCACCCAGCATCATGAGCAATATTAGCCTACAGTTAGGCCTAGCCTATCATCATATAGGCTAAGCCTAGGCTAAAAGGGAGTCTATCGGCGGTTAGGTTTAGACTCTAATGACGGTCAAGCCTCGACTCTAAAAATAGTCAGGCATTGACTCTTAACAGTAGTTGGGCCTAGAATCTGGCAGTGGTTAGGCCTAGACCCTGACAGCAGTTAGGCCTAGACCCTTACAGCGATACAGGTCCATTCCCGCATTGTCCATAATATATGCGGTACATGTATGACTCCATTAGTACATTAATCCAATATTTAGTTGTTAACAACACTCCCCAAGGGTCATATAAGGCACCGCTTTCGTCCATTGTGATAAGAAATGTACATGTATAATGATGAAGCCTTGAAGCATCACACCGACAATAAGACTTGAATTGCCTTGTTATAAGAGGATATACATTTCTAGTTGCTTCTTGGGAAGGGCACTACCGTAAAACCTCGGTTATAAGCCGAATTTTATTTGGCGTTTTTATTTGCTATAAGCCGAATTTTAAGCCCCAAACTCCCATTCGGCTTATAGGCAAGGTTTTGATAATGTAGGAACATAGTGAAAACAAATTTCAAGCACTTTCGTTATAAGCCGAATTTTTCCTCCCAAACTCACATTCGGCTTATAACCAAGGTCGGCTTATAGCCAAGGTTCTACGGTAATTACAAGGGGTAAAGTTTTCCAGCACGTCCCTAAATTTGGGAAATTAGGCCTAAAAAAAAGTTGTGTTCCGATAATATGGCCAAAAATAAACAGGGCCGTAGGCCGGATATTTTCTTTTTTTTTTGAGGGGGGGGTCAAAACGCAAAAAAATTCAGAAATTTCCTCAAAAATGTCAAAAAAAAAGTCAAAAGAAATTAAGATCAGCCCTTATGACATAGGGTCGGTCGGGATACCGGAACAACACTTCTTTTATTTTAGGCCTTAGTTGACTGTACAGTCATAAAGCATGTAACCTCCTGCTTCGTATGAAGACTCACTATGCGGTGCCAAATAACCGAGCGGTCTATATCGTGTACCGACACATCTCTTTTTTGCCTCTTTTCTTATTTTTTTCCCCTGGCAGATCAATACCAGACTCATCGATCTGCCAGTGTTTTTAGCTTTATGAATTACCAAAATGCTAATAGCTAATGAGCTACTTGAGCTAGTCACTATATATGAAATGTGTTGAGCTATGTATGCCCTACATAAAAGATATGTATACATTTGTGATGATGTCTACATTGCATCATAAATATTGCACAGTGTGGATGAAACTTGTTAGTGGAATAGTACTAACCTTTACAAAATGATAATGCCATGTCGCAATTTGTGCCATGCTTTAATGGATGTAAGGTATATTTCTTGACTTGGTTAGTTATTCTACTACTTCTGAACTTATAATAACTTGTCTTATATGACTCATTAAATCTTTTTCTACAATATTCTTTCTACAATTATCATGACATGCATAAAACAATGTATGGAGACAAACCTGTTGCATGGGCGACAGCTGAGGTCTGGGCGAAGGTTGGGCGCGAGGTACAAGTTGTTGCTTCTGCTGTTGGACAGCACCCATAGTATTAGGGCCCTGCGGGTGCGCACCGGGCATTGTCTGTTGTTGTTGCTTCATCTGCACCTGGTTACGCTGATGTTGCATCATTTGCTGCTGTTGCTGCGCCTTTAATGTCCGCATACGCTCCTGGAGATCGAGCATTTTCTGTTGAGTTTGTGGCGTCTGTTGCATAGCGTATAACTGTTGGATCTGCTGCTGCAGCTGATTGATCTCCATGTTAACTGCATGCTGATTGGGCATGGTCCCCATCCCGCCCCCCACCACCGGACTCATCTGTCCCATCGGGCCGCCCGACCCCATGTGACCACCCATACTGGTGTTCACCATCGGGCCGTTAGCTGTCATGGCCGCCGCTTGGTTACCGTTGGTCATCATGGCCGCCTGGTTGCCATAGTTCGGGCCACTAGAAGTGAGCATTTGCTGGCCCATGTTGGCGTTTGAGTATATGTTGGGCTGCCTCTGCTGCGGCTGCTGCTGCTGGGGGGGCAGGTAGCTATTGCCGACCGACCCCATAGCGGGGGAGCCCATAGAGGGGGACCCCATGGAGGGGGAGCCCATGGAGGAGGGCACCAACTGCTCCAGCTGCTGCAGACTGGAGGAAGCAAAGTTTCCCTGAGAGGTTGCATTGTGGCCTATGGGAGGGCCTGTGGGGGTGTGAGACTGGGGCGGAGGGGTGGGGTGTCCAGAGGAGGCTGGCCGCTGTTGGGGCATCCCCTGTTGGGGCATCCCCGGGCGCTGCTGAGGCATTCCTGGGCGCTGTTGGGGCATCCCCGGCCGCTGTTGAGGCATGCCCGGGCGCTGTTGGGGCATCCCCGCACGCTGTTGGGCCATGCCCGGGAACTGCGGTCTGTACTGGGGGTTCTGTGTGGGGCTCTGTGGGTAGTGTGATAGCGGGGGTGCATCAGACGTCATGCCCGCCTGTTGGCCCATCCTGGCCGGGCCTTGTTGGGTGGGGTAGCCTGCATAGCCTTGCATGCCGTTGTTGCCCATCTGACCGGGCTGTTGCTGCATGGGGTCGTTGGGGAAGCCCCCGTGGTGTTGCTGACCGAAGCCTCCCATACCTTGGTTCATGACTCCCTGCTGCCCCCCATAACCAGCATTAGCATTGTGCATGGGCATCTGTCCACCAGGGCCCATGGCACTCATGTTGTTGAACCTCTGAGCAGGGGGCGGCGACCCTAGTTGGGGCGCACCGAAAGAGTTGGCTTGCTGCTGAGGATTGGGTTGGCCGGGTGTCGGGAAGTGAGAGAGTCCAGGCGGTTGGTTTGTAGGCATATTGTAGTTGTGGTTGTCGTGGTGGGGCATGTAGTTGCCGGTGTTGTTAAACGGTGGGTGGGGTGGTGTTTGGCCTTGCGGCTGCATGTAGGCGTTATTTTCCTGGTTCCATACATGGCCCTGTCCCGCCATGCCCATCTGCTGGGGCCCCGGCTGTTGTTGATGCGGTGAGCTCATGCGGGGAGAGTTGTGCATTCCGTAGGGCGCGGGGGCTCCGAAGGACCCCTGAGGACTATGCATGTGTGAGCCTGCAGAAGGAGGGCTGCCAAACTGCTGCTGCTGATGTGAGGGCGACATCATACCAGCACCAGTTTGGTTGGCCATCTGCATGGTATCAGGCATGTGGTGCAGCTTCTGGGGGTGCGGTTGCTGCTGCTGCTGTTGGGGGTTACCGAACTGGTCAAACTGGTCGTAGTGGTGAAGCTTGGGGGCCTCCATCGCACCCATTTGACCATAACCACCCATGCCCCCTAATCCGGGATCCAATAATCCTCCGGTATCCATGCCTACGCCCACGCCCATACCACCAGAGGGCGCGGGCGTCCCAGTTAACTCGTCCAGAAAGTTGGACGAGTCATTGTCGAATAACTCGAGCATGCCCGTGTCCCCGTCCATGTTTAGAGGTTAGTGAGGACAGGACAGGGCAGCCGGCAGAGAGACGACGCAGATGCAAAATGCAAGCGTTGCTGTACGTGCATACATACTAATGCACATCCTGCCGCATGGTGGATATGTTCAGAAGCTTAGTTACAGCGAGCGTATCCGGCGGTAAAACAGAGGCGGTGAATGTTGGGTCCACGTTCTCTGTCCTGGAGCGAAGCAGCAAGCCCAGCTGGAATCAAATCAGAAACAAACATATTTAATACAGGAAAAGAAAGACTTATTTGTTATAATAGCATGGTGGATTTTACAGATGATTGCAAAAAAAAGATATTATATGTCCTAAGCCAAAGTGTTGCTGTTTTGTCACCTACTGTAGGCACTTTGATAACGCTGCAGTGGGGTGCCAGATAAGCTGGCAGAGGTGTGATAACGTTTTGGTGAGAAGTGTGGGAGCTACCAATTTTCGCATCAGCGCTTATAGGCGATTTCTATCATTAATATTCTGATATTCTGATCCCTTGATAGTTGGGGTTAAAGCTGTGATATCAAGCTACCCCCCAGCGAAATCTGGGATAAAAAATTCCATTTATTGGCTGAGCTACACCAAATGTGGTCCGAAGGTCATTTTTGATGTTGAATAACACTATTAAATCTTGCCCAGACTTGGTAAATAACCCTCTAGACGTCTTTAGTGAATCATAATTGACCTACACACCAAATTTTATGCAAATCTGAGTTAGACAAGGACCATTCCCGGGTAGACATAAATGTTTGGTGTCAAGGGAGGAGCCTCCATGTTTTTCTCACCTCCTGGGATAGGGGTAGGTGTGAGCAGTAGTGAAGGCTCCCCCCAGTCTACCCTAGAATACTTGTGGCCTCTCTACCCAATCTGGGTGAGCACTACCCACACTCAGTATTTAATATCTATCCTATACTTGACAAAGGCAGTCTTTCCCATACTTTAATATTTTTTATATTGCCCTTAGGGAGTGCACACTTTTTAACAGCAGGGGGGGGGTGAGATTTCACGCGGAGCGTGCGAAAAATTTTCACCCCCACCCGCTAGAGGGGTCAACATTTTTTACCCCCCCCCCCCGGCAGACCGAAAATCGCGCGCGTTCGCGCCCCTTTGTAGCATAGTAACGCGCAGGCTTTTTCCCTCAAAACAGGCTGAATTTTTTTGACCCCCCCCCCCCAAGAGGGGTCTAAATTTTTTACCACCCCCCCGGTCAAGGGGTCCACATTTTTTACCCCCCCCCCCCAAATCCACCATCCCCCCCCTGTTGTTAAAAAATGAGCACTCCCTTACAGCTTACATTAGTTACACTGAATTTAAACAGAAGATAGTCTTTTGAGTTTCAGGAAGTTTGTAATATAAGTAGGTCAACTATACAGCCCTATGCAACTTCAAATTCCCATTGTTCAATACTGAACGATATGACTTAACAATCAAAAGGGCCTTTCAGTTTCAAAGGCCCTAAAAGGGCTTTTAGGTTTCAGTCGAACTAGTAGGTCAACTGAGAGGTTTACATAGTAAAAATTAAAAAGATTTGATCTAAGTAAATTTCAGGCTTAATAAAATGATACATCAGGAGCGATTTTACATTCTGTATTGACCCCTATGGCAAGATCAAAGGTCACTAATGGCCTATCAATAAGTAGGTCAAATACATTAACTGACATCCTTAAATATGATTATGATAGAATTAATATGACATGATTAAAACCCATTGTTTTTTATACAATATGACATTTCAACCAAAAAGGCCCTTTTAGGTTCAAAGGCCCCAAAAGGGCTTTTAGGTTTCAGCCCAACTAGTAGGTCAACTGACATAATTCAAATGATATGATCTAAATGAATTCAGGCTTGATATAATGATCCATCGATTCTGACTTTATGGTCAGTTCAAAGGCCCTAAAATGGCCTTTTAGGTTCAAAAGCCCCCAAAAGGGCCTTTCTGTTTCAGTAGGTAGGTCAAAGATGTAGGTCAAAAAACAAGTTCACTATATGATTAGATCACAATGAATTACAAACTTAATATAGAGATCCATGGGGAGTGATTAAACATTCTGTAGGACTGTATGACCCTATGGCAAGTCTGTAAAGGCCCTTTTGAGAATAACTAGGTCAACTATCATAACCACACAGTAATGCTATTTTGATTTCTATGAGTGCTGATGTTTTGATTCATAATAATTGTTGTGTTTTGAACTATATATATGCCTTTACAAGGATAAAATGCCCCCAGTATGTCATTTGAAGGTCATTTGAAGGTCATTCAAAGGTCATTTGAAAGTCATACCATAACATGGACTATTATATGGTATTACACTCTACACTCAGGATATGCCGTGAAAATTTCAAGTCAATACATTTGAGGATAAGGATTATATTGATGAAATCGTATGTCTTTAAGTTTGAGCTGCTAAATTCCCGTCACAGAAACTGAATCACTCTTCTACCATTTCTATATTGGAATAGACTCATTATTTCGAGCACTAATCACCCGGTAGATTCAGTTCTAGACTAGGTAGAAACATAATTCCAAAAGTTTTAGAATGGTCTCTCTAAGCTCTATCAAATGTGATCAAAAAGGTGTTAATCTATTTAAAACTCAGTTTTTATTAAAGTGCCTACCTACTGGTATAATGTTTTCTTCCTTGTATTATATTGGTTCATAAAAACGTAATGCAGTAATTGTGAACAAAGAAGCAGAGTTTGAAACCAACGCTTATTGAGGGGGGTAGCCTACTTAGTTTTAAGTGCTTGGTTTAAGTTCTTTGCCTAGTGACCTACGGTACCCCACTCCTGACTCAACTCCAGCTTCTAAGACTAAGTTCAAGTCGACTGACACTGTCCTGTAGCAGTGTCACTGACTGAGTGTGGACCAACTAAAGTTCTGAGTCTACCTGCCTTCACTGCTGCTACACTAGTGGTAGGCATAGTACTAAGGATGTCAGCTACCTCCAAATATCCCCAATTCCCATCCGCAATCACATGGCAACTTGTACAAATTATGTCCGCCAAATTTGCAGTAGAGTGGGCAGTGGACCGGTAGCCGGGCGGGCGCGGGGGTACATGTGTGTACGGTCAAACTGGGCCGGTCACAAAGCAAGCCGGGCAACACGCGAGTGTGCCGCCGACGTTTGCCAGTCATTGACATAGTTGAAAACAATGATCACACAGGTCTAGCTTGGAATTGTGATAAAAACCTTCAATTTCATAACATAATCCATAACAGAGACAATCCCAACTACCAACTCTACAGAGTTGGGCTTTTGAACATGAGGGACAACGCTGAACAATGGACGCCAAAACTTGACCAACTTCAACAAAAGCCACACTACGAAGCGAGCCCTTACTACCCACGATGTTATTTGTGTATATTTATCCCAAACACGTGTGTTGCCCCCGGAAGATGCCCTGGAGAGTAGAATATACCCAAGTTAATCCAAATTAAATACTTCAGTAATAAACACCAAATATATTTCACTTCACAGGTCAGCAGAAATTACTACAATGGAGAAAAGTTTTCTTTGATCGCCATTTCGGTTGCACTTTTAGGATGAATTTTATCTGACACGAACTCCAACAAAACAGGGTATTCTCCGGCCGGTGAGGTGTCGGAGGGATAACTACACAACTAAACGTCAAACTAGAAGCAAATTTGAACACATATAACACTATATAACATTGCACTTACCTCCAATTATCCGGATTTTTTTGAGAAATATCAGGCGAGAAATTTGTAGAGTTTAGCTCGCTATACACTGAACATCATGCATCGTGCCCACTTGCTTGGGCGGCCTACAGAGCACGGCGCTCATTGGTTGTCGCTCCTGACTTGGAACAGAGCTGTTGAGCGGTTTTCCCAAATGTTTTACGTGTTGACAACATTTATAACTTATTCATACCATGAAATGAACTTTGTATATCACCTTACTTGTGTTTTTACAACTTGGATACGAATACTAGTGACACAAATGATGAAAAACCAAAAGCAGTCCAGTTAGCGTTGGCCAATCACAAAGCCGCTACTGACGCGGTTCGGGACGCCCCGAGTTCAGCGGTGGATAAAACTGACCAATGAGCGGCCGGCAGATTAACAAGTACCCGGATGCACTTACTAATTTGTTTCATAAAGGGTCAGCTGTTGGGGATGCGGCGGTGGGCTAAATGACCACCAGTTAGGTATTTTCGGCATTGTCAGTGCAACATAAAAGCGCGAAAGTTTCCCGCCGTGCGTCGTCTTTACAGTTGTCTTGAAGGATGGACCCGCATCCTCTGTAAAGTGGTTGCATTTATTCGGGTAAAAAAAGAGCGTCTGCTATGCAGCCGGTGCATCGCTGCACGTGCCCAAGTAACATACCCAGCTGGGGCCCAGTTGGGTTTGCCTTGGGCAACCTTGGGCTGGACTGGGCTGCGTTTTGGGCTGGGCAAATCCATGGGTTTCAGTTGGGCCCCAGTTGGGCTAAGTGAATTTTACAACATGCTTTGTAAATATCCATAATATCTTGAATCATACTCTCCATTAAAAAGATTCCAAAAATAAGCATGTTATAGCCACTTTTGGGTAGGAAATGTATGATTGGGCTTTAGGTGGGCTTAGACTGGGCTAATTTTCATTTCCAAAAATGCTTTACGGTAGTCCCTAACAATGTGAATCAAACTCTCCTTTTAAAATAAAATAAAAATGAAATTTTATAATGATGATTTTGCTGGAAAATCATAGTTGGGCTTTCTGTGGGCTTGACATGGGCTTCCCAGCAAGTAGTTTAGAGCATTGACACTAGAGGACTATGTGGTTCTAAGCATTGACACTAGATGGCCTCTCTATACCATGTAGAGAGAATTCCTCCAATTCAAGATAACTTCTTCATAGATACAATAAAGCCAAAATGTGTCATGTAGTTAATACATGTATGTGAATGAAGGTATTTTAATGCAGTTTGATAATATATGGAAGTTTCCATTTTAATGTGTAAAACAAAGTAGAAAATGAAGTATTCACCTGGAGACCCCTATAATGTGGTTAAAAATTAACTATAAGGCATGGACCCACATAACCTGAAGGCATCAGCTGCAGATTTGATGGCTAAGATGAAATAGTATCTAGCCACTTGCACAAGTCTCATCTTTGCTGACTTAAACTTGATGAATACATTTTCTATCTTCTGTGTAGAAAATGCATGACTTGAAGGGCTTCCGGTAGGGATACCAGAATCCTACCTTGGGCCAGCCCAACCTGTGCCCACCTCAAGCACAGCTATATATTAGTCATTAAATAAATGTAAGGGAATGTATTAATTAAATTTGATTACTGGACTGCCCTATTATGCAAGTTGTAAACCTAAAATATTAAAGTGGGGCCCATTCTGGCCCTGGCGGGGCCCAGTTTGGGCTAGCCCACTTGGGCCCGGTCTGGCGCCCAGTGCCCGTTCTCGCAGGGCCCCAGTCGGGAAACACAGGTGGGGCCCAGTTTGCAGCCCAATCGGGGCCCAACTGGGGCCCAGTTTGGTTTGCTACTTGGGTGGGTACCTACAGCATGAAATTGATGAAATTAGAGGTTTTTAATTCTGTGCCTGGCCTACAGATAGATCTACACCAGTGTGCATTCTGTCTTAAATCTTGGCCTAGCTCTGTTCAGCCCTGCACTGCACTGAAAATGATGAATCTCATATGTTAGTCAAAAGTTAGTAGGTTTTAGGCAGGAAGGTAGTCTCAGTTAATAGCTCCCTGGTTTTAGGGGAGCCCTGGGAGCATTGGGACACTAAATTAAATCATAACATGTTTGCTTGTGATTTCTACAATGCCAATAATAACCAAATGCCTTTGTTTCATGAAGAAAGGCTACTAATAAACCTTTCATTTGGACTAGTTAGATTTATCCTAGCCCGCCATGATTCCCGTCGAGGGCCTTTTGAAATTTTGAGAAATTCCAGGGAGAACTGGGACACTTCGAGGAGAACTGGGACACTACCTGGGGAGAACTGGGACACACCAGGGAGAACTGGGACAGTGTAAATAGTGTGATTATTAACCAATGAAACATCATTTTGCTTTGCTTTAAAGGCGCACTGAGCTCAGGACCTAGCCCTGCCGAGTTTTGTACGCAAATGACGTCGTGGGTTCAGTGCGCCTTTAAGTTCAATATGATCATATGTAACATATTATTAGCTTCAGTCATAGGTCTGAGAAAAAAATAATTAAAGCACAATAAATCTTCACCTGGAGTGTCCCAGTTCTCCCCAATACCCAAGAGTGTCCCAGTTCTCCCTGCAATGAGTGTCCCAGTTCTCCCCAGGTTGAGATTTTTAAGCAAAATGTATATGCTTAACTGTGTTTTTGAAAGTAGCTGGTCATTTTGCCATCTATCAATGCTACATAATGCAACACAAAAATATTTTCTCATCAAAAGGTAACACTATGTAAATTGAATCGTCCGAGACCTGAAAAAAACACTTTTTTTCCTAAAAATGTTATAATCTGTTATAGGTCTAAGTATAATAACATCACAGAATTTTTTTTTAGCATAAAAAACTTGAATATTATTAGCCCAAAAAATTGCATCGGTGGTTATGCATTTAAGTTATTGGTTGTGGGCAGAATACACAGTGTCCCAGTTCTCCTTTGTCCCAATTCTCCCAGGCCTCCCTTACTAACTTTTGTGCAACCATTATTGAAAAGCTAATTGAGCTTTCAAGCTCGGCGTCTGCCTCAGTTGAGCTTCGTCCCAGACCCCCCCAGAAAGACAAGACATCCCGGTATGGACCCCAACCCGGTCCCGGTCCTGTCTTTCTGGTCGTCCTATTAGAGCTTATTAGGTCAGACAATTAATCACTTCTCTTCACTTACATGCATCACTTTCTGCCAGCTTCCTATGATATTCTAAGTCCCTGAGGTATCCTCTTCCATTTCGCATAACATACAATACATTTCGCTAGCCTTTTCCTAGAAAAAATGACAATTTTCTTTTTGACAGTACAGTATCTGAAATAGTTTGTGTTAAGGCCAAAAAAAAGGTTGTTTCAGGTAACATAGCAAGAAAGACTAGGGTCGGTAGGTCGGACTTTTTTTTTCTTTTTTTTTTTTAAATACTTTATGAAAGTACTAGTCATCCTCAGTGTAAACCCTAAAAATGACATAAGTAGTATTGTATGTATCGGAACGGGACTATAGTTAAGTACTGTTTATCACTCAATCGACCTGCAGCCAATCAGAGGCCTCCATTTGGTCACGTGACCGGAAGTGACCTACTTAGGGGATTAGTGGTGCATTCTGGGTGACCTACTGACCTACTTAGAAGCTCTCAGCCAATCAGAGGCCGGCATTCTGGTAACCATGGTAACGTGACCTACTTACGTCACGTGACCTACTTAGGCTTAAAATGTTCGCGAGTATCGTAGAAATGTACAAAAATCCTATTGTGGCGCCATCTGACGAAAAGAGCGGAGAACTATACTAGGGTATGGCGAGCTAGACTAGAGCATGTAATCACCAGGCGGCAGAGTGGTCAAAAGACAATCTCGTAGTAGTAGGTCTACTTGGATCTTGAGTAGCCACCCTTGTGGTTGCAATTACCTAGACTAGTTGACCCTGCCAGCCTGGTCAAGTGAAATTAGTAAGGAGACCGCACATTAACGCGCTCCACAGTCTTTAGACAGTTAAGACTATAGTACCGTAGATTCTACTGTGTACTCACACTAACTATTTACAGTGCTACATATTCATACCCGTGTTCTAAGTGTTTTTTTTAGAAAAAAGCGATCTACTCACCCATTTTTTTTTAGACAAACTCCTATTAGCAGGTAACCCCTGTATAAACCATACTGCAAAGATCTGCTACTTCGAGCGTCTGCCTCGTGACTGATAGTGTACAACAAGACGAAGTGGGCAGAGGTGAAGTACTGTTCCAAGAAAAATTGAGGCTCTTTATATAGCTGAGAGAGCGGCTAATCCGGATGTTCTAAGCTTGTCTTCACCTAGAGCCCCACCCTCTTCCAGAGAGGAATCAAATTGCTTTTCACCTGGACCCTTCCACCCCTCATCCATCAGCATGAAAAGAGGGATAACAAGTGTAACGTGCGCTACATGTATATGGGATTATAGCTGGTGAAGAGATAAAGCCAGGTCAACTGTGTATACAAAGACTACAGGAGGTGATTAACGACAGGTGTGACGCGCCAGCCCGTGGACGGATTATCTTCTAAGCTGACGCTTATTCAACTAGCCAGCTGCCGTCCGCTCCACTCACCACGGCAAGAGGAGGTGCTTTTGTTTTACACTTAAGTCGCTTACCACATGTACTCGTCTCTACCTCACAGACAGACACCCTCTCGCTTGCTTCACGACCCCTGTAGCTTTTTTTGTATACACACTCTAATCTCATAACCCCCTGATCCGTTATACAGGTAACGGGTATTCTCTTTTAAATAGCTGCCAGTCAACCTGCGGCAGCTGAAAACGACGGTAAGTAGCTTAGCTCTAGAAGCAAGAAGGCGTATATAAGGAGGCTGACACGTGTATAGGCGCCTTATAAGTCGGCAGGGGGTAAATACTAGTGAAAAAGGAAGGCAGGTGTGCAGGTAGCTTTCTAACAGACACGTGTGTGCACTAAGCTGCTTAAGTCTAAACCCACCTGCAGTAGTCAGGTAGCATGTGAAAACTTACTTAACAGATCTCTTAATTGAGTAGAGACTCTGTACTGAGAGAGTCTTTTCAGCCGTTTAAGAGGATTATCTAGGACAGGGTACATAAGGAGTGAAACGACGCTCTCACCCATCACACTTTCTCGACCCGCCCTTCATCATCGTAGCATCGTCCACTCTACGCTCGCTCAGAATGTTATGATGGTTAGTTCTGCTATTTTCAGCTACTTTTCTTATCGAAGTGTTGACGCTACAGAGCATCGAAACTCTCTCCAAATGAGTCCAAGAAAGAAAAAGCAACTTCCACTTGAAGCAGGAAGAGAAACAGTGCCCTATGATGCATGTGAGGTAAAGAAACATTGGAAGGACGTCACCAAGGAGCAATGGATAGAAGCATGCTTCAACTTCATCGGAACGGAAGTAGTTTCATTTGGACAGAGGGAGAAGATTTTGTTGGAGCTATTTTTCTTAGCTCCGTATACTTGGCCTGACTGTGGTGAAATTCCTTCAGGTATTTGTTCAGTCTTCGCCATAGAAGTTATCAGGTCTTTGAAGGAGCTTCGATATATGCAAGGCACTCACGAGGAGATTGTTCAGAAAATGACGGAATTCGAAACAGGAGAAGACACAATATGGTGCGAGGAGACGACATATACGGACGATGATCTGGAGTACATCATTTGTAGCCCGTTGGAACATTATGTTAAAGACTTTGAGGACATGCTAGACAGCACTGAGATGAACCCGAAAGAGAGATCCCTTACTGCACAGAAAGAGGCCAAAGCTGTGTTGGAAAAGCTCAAGTTTGGTCAAGGATTCACTCTTCAAAGCAGCTGTGTGAGTGTGATAAAAGGCCTTGTGTTGAAACATCCAGACATGAAGTTTTCGCGTGCTGTCGACACACTTCCTTTGCCTGAACTGATGATGAACATGATCGATCCCATCGTACCAACATGTTTCGACTCTGCCAATTGTCCCATGTATAAAATGGTTTCAAGTTTTGCCCGTGGCCGATGGCTAAACGATCCACTGAAGTCAGAAAACCTCCTTGATTTAATCAACTGACTAAATGTATTTTCTCATACTAGTATTAGTAGCATTAGTAATAGCAGCTACTCAGTCTCGTGCAGCACAAGCAGCAGCATCTGTCAGCAGCATCCGTGACATCGTCAGCAGCAGCAGCAGCTGCACGAGCAGCACAAGCAGCAGCATCTGTCAACAGCATCCGTGACATCGTCAGCAACTGCAGCAGCTGCACGAGCAGCACAAGCAGCAGCAGCTGTCAGCAGCTGCAGCAGCTGCACGAGCACCACAAGCAGCAGCACCAACAGCAGCAGCAACAGCAAATCAGCAGCAGCAGCAGCAGCAGCAGCAGCGGCGGTGTGGACCACTAAATTCGAGATGGCGACATGTCTGTTTCTTAGAATCGACATTCGACATGAGGCCTAGTGACATTTGACATGAAGCTTGAAAAACATAGTGACAGGTGACATGAGCAATTCTTAAAATCGACATGAGATATGAGCATAATTAAGCGACATCGACATGTGCCATGGCTATTTTTTTTTAAGACAAACGCCATAGACTCCTCATTCAAACCCCCACTAGTAGTGCTCTATAAGCGCAAGCTTTGCCTTAAGAGAGCTGTGGCTGTGAACCCTCTCCTCCCCCCGTACACACAGGTAAATATCAGAGTCAGCCAATGTCGCCAATACTACTCTCATACAAGGGTCAGGCACTGCTGGACTATAATAGATGGGTCAAGGACCATTCTACTGAGGGTCAGGCTAGGCTGGACATTCAATAACAGGCTGGACTTTGGCAAACTTGCTTGAAAGTCTGGCCAGCAAGAGTCCGTTGAAGGACTATACGGTAAAAAGGCTGCTGTTACAGTCAAGATACTCATACTTCAAGCCCAGAAAACTGTAATTAGCTTTCCAAGTTGTTTATTTAACAATATCCTGGCCTAGCAAGAAGCTGTCAGATGACATCTAAGAAAAATGGGGCTGTTAATTGATCAAGAGAGCTACATTGTTACAGAGTCCTATTCCTCTTTTGAGGTGGGACCAAATTTGAAAAAAGAATAAACTCAAAAAAAAAAGCCTTAAGATTGAAACAGTTGTAGATGACAAATTTAATGAGGAAGTCGTAT